>JAZHYW010008149.1:0-23066 GCA_037355805.1 Ixodes ricinus | reverse complement strand
TTGTTCAGTCAGTGTTTTTATGCGTAAAGCAAAAGGTTTTGTGATAGATGGTCTATTCTGAAAGGTGCGTTCATATTGTATATATTGTATGATGGAGTGGACAGGATTTTTTGGCGAAGAGCGAATTCGTAAAGAGTACTGAACACTAAGAAACAGCCCGCGCCTCGCAAGAGACCATTCATTTGCTTCTGCATATAGACTAGGCACCGGTGATGTGCGAAATGCCCCCGTTGCAAGCCGAATACCCTGGTGGTGGATGGGGTCCAACATCTTGAGAGTTGTTGCTTTCGCTGACCCATACACGATACACCCATAGTCCAAAGTTGAGCGTACAACTGCTCTGTAAATGCGCAAAAGGCAGACCCGATCTGCACCCCAGGACTTGTGCGAAAGAACTCTCATAATATTGAGCTTTTTCTGGCATCTCAGTCGGAGCGACTTAATATGTGAACCAAAAGTGAGCTTTTTATCAAAGGTGACGCCGAGAAACCTATGTTCGGCTCTAACTGGCAGCATTGCCCCTGCCAAATGCAGCGAGGGGTCCGGAAATAGGCCTCTTCTCTGGGAAAAACAGACAACACCAGTCTTTTCTGTCGAAAACTTGAACCCGTTTTGATCAGCCCACTTCGTCATTCTATTGATAGTCATCTGCAATTGGCGCTCGCAGATGGAGAGATTGCAAGACGCAAACGAGATCTGCACGTCGTCGACATATAACGAGTGCATAACATTTGGTGGTATCACCCGTGACAAAGAATTGATTTTCAAGAGAAATAATGTCACACTGAGAACACAGCCCTGGGGGACACCATTCTCCTGAACAAAAGGAGCAGAAAGTGTAGTTCCTAAACGCACTTGGAAGGTTCTATCTTTAAAAAATGTGGCAATGCAGTTGAACATTCTTCCCCGTATACCAACATGCACGAGATCCTGTAAAATGCCATACCGCCATGTGGTATCGTAAGCTTTCTCAAGATCAAAAAACACAGAAAGGTAAAACTGTCTGTTAACAAAAGCTTCTCTGATACCAGTTTCAAGGCGGCGGACAAGGTGATCAGTTGTAGACCTTGAAGCTACGAAAACCACATTGAAAACGACTTAAAAGACTGTTGCTTTTTAAAATAAAAATGAGCCTGTTGTTTACAAGTCTCTCAAAAGTCTTTCCCAGACAACTAGTCAACGCAATAGGGCGGTAACTAGAGGCATTAGATCTGTCTTTTCCTGGTTTTAAAAAAGGGACTATAATGGCTTTTTTCCACTCATTGGGTAGCTGCCCTTCTTTCCATACGCGATTAAAAAATTTAAGAAGAAAATCTAACGATGATTCAGCGAGATGGGTTAGCATGCTGTAATGAACTCTATCGGAACCTGGGGCTGAAGGCTTTGATGATGCAAGAGCATAACGTAGCTCAGGAAGTGTAAAAAGTTGGTTGTACTCTTCATTGTTGCTGCCAGCAGTAACAAGCCTAACCTTCTCTGCCTTTGCCTTGTGACTTAAGAAGTTAGTGCTGTAATTTCCACATCCTGATATACTTTGAAAATGCCTGCCCAGAATGTTAGCCTGCTCTTCCAGCGAGGAGGAGGGGGTATCACCGTCTGGTGACGAAATTAAGGGAATTGAATACTGACGGTAGTCCCCGTCTATTTTCCTGACCCTGTCCCAGACGACCTTGGCACGTGTGGAACTATTGATGGAGGAGGTATAGCCAGTCCAGGACTTCTTTTTTTGCCCGCTTTCGGACATAGCGTGCGAAAGCACGCTTCTGCTTAAAAGACAAGACATTTAGAGCTGTTGGATATCGACGAAGAATTCCCCAGAATTTATTTTGTGTTTTCTTTGCTTTACGACACTCATCGTTCCACCAAGGCTTAGGATGTTTAGGCAAATAGCCTGTCGTTTGGGAAATTGAAACCCGCGCTGCCTCTATTAAGATTGTTGTGATGTGGTCATTTACTTCATCGACAGAAAGCGTGTCAAGGAGGTCATGGGAGAACACAGCAGTCTCTTGAAAAAGCTCCCAGTTTGCGGTTTCTAGCCTCCACCGGGGGGGACGCGACGGCGATCTTGGCAGGAGTTGCGTTGGGGCCAGGTAAACTGGGAAATGGTCACTGCCATATGGGTTATCAATCACATTCCACTGAAAGAAGGTAAATATATCCGGGGAGGCGATGCGAGGCGAGGCTAGATAAAATATAAAACTCTCTTTTTTAGTCCACTAGCTAAATTACAGGCGTCTATTAACCAAATGCTCATACCCGTAATTAGGGCTGGGCATTTGATCGATTAACCTACCGATTAATCGATTAATGCTTTAATCGCGATTAATTTTTTTAACCGGTTAATCGGTAATATTTTAACGAACCAAAATAAAGTAAAAAGTAAACGCTTTCACCACGCAGACGTGGACGAGAAGACCTCTATGAAGGGCAAACTTTAGGTCAAAATTTTGCCTAAAGTAAACTGTAGGGGCAAGATTTGTAACTCCTGACAAGTGCAGAAGGTTACAGGCCTCCCGGCCACTTCAATGACGTTTGAGTGTCCGTGGAGCGCAGCAGAGAGACACTATAGTGTGAACAATCAAAGGAGGTCGCTCTTGCCGGATAATATCACCGAACCTTTTACCTCATGCAGCTGAAGTAATACTGTGTGAGTGCCTCTGAACTGTTTTTAACTACACATCAAGGTTGATTCATAATACAAACTTGTGTATTAGGCCCTTTACCTCATATTCAGCAAAGTCAAAAACAGAAAACTAATATTAATTTTTGACTTTTTAAAAAATATTATGCATGGAAATTAACGAGACCGATTAATCGATTAATTGATCGATTAAAGGGTGGCGATTAATCGGGTTAAAACTTTTAATCGACGCCCAGCCCTACCCGTAATGTATGTTTCCCTTTCTCTATATATACACCTGAGAGGTGGTGTTTTTTCTACTTAATGTGAAAAAAGAATTTGACGACATGGTGGCGCTTAAGACAAGGACAAAAAGGGAGACTAGACAACACAGAGCGCTAATAATGTCGTAATATATGTCGTCAAATTCCCAGTACCAACTACTAGCCCAACAATCCGCATTGATTGAAAAAAAGAATTTTCTTTTTTTTAGATTCAAGGGAGGGGTACTGGGGGGGGGGGGGGCGTACACCCCCCCTACGGGGGGTCTTAGGAAATCCCTGCTCGACAGCGTCAGGGACCCCGGAGCCGTCAGAGGACTCCCTCGCCCCAATCTTTTAACTTTTAATTTTCATCCTCTGTCACGGCTCCTTTCGCCCTCGGCGATCTGCCAGTCGGTGCGCACATAAGAAACGTCTTGAATGCGTGTGTTTTCATTTCTCGTTTCTTTTCCTTCTTTTCTTTTTCACTTTTGGGGAAAGTAGATCAAGCTGGCATATGCTGAAAAGACGAATTCAAAATTTTTTCACGCCTTTCTTTTCATCGGTCACAGCTGGGAGCGTCGCAGTATTACCTCACAATAGACGGTCCAGGCAGACCGAGAGAAGTTGTGTCGACGCCGACGAAAAAGAACGAGCTTATCTCACGCGTGTTTCCAATTTCCCGCGCCATGAAGACATTCGCGCCATGAAAGAAGACAGTGCGCGCTGCGCGACTGTTTTACTTCTACAGTTTCTCTTTCCCTGTCCGATTGATTCGAGGCTGAAATCTAGTGGCACCATCTGCGTGACCGACGTAGCGTGCTGGATTCATAGCAATAATCTCTTTGGACGTTGTTGTTGTTTTTTTTTCGGCAACAGTATTTGTTAAAGAACTTTCGTATATAAAATGCGGAGAAATGGTCTTAACGTGAGGTGAGAATTCACCCACTGCTCCGTGCATTCAACAGGTTGCTCAATGCGTTTCTGCCTTTCTTGCCTCGGTCAAGATTTGTTTTTATTTAATCGAGCTAAGAATCTATTTATTAGATTCAAATCGGTTGAGTAGAGCAACCATTTTCTCTGTGGGTCGTTCGAAAAGCGCTCATGTTAAGTATTTCATCGAAAGCTATTTCGGGCAGCGCTATTTTGGAGTCCAGTTCCCCTCGTGCCTTTTCCGTTAGTAATATTCAGGTTAAAAATGCACACGCGATGCGAGCATATATCTTCCATGGTCGACCAGTCGCGTTCGTTTGACTGCTGCACACGTGTAGCATGAAAGTCAAGCAGTGTTCGGTAAAGTACATCTAAAAAGTACTTCAAGTAAAGTACAAAGTAAATGAGACGTGATGTGCTTCCAGTAAAGTAATAAGTACACTGGGCGCAATGTACTTGAAGTAAAGTACTATAAATACAATGTACTTTAAAAGCAAAGTACAAGTATTTTAACACAATCTTTCATACAGTGATTTTGAACTGGTATGCATTGCCCAGGTCAAGTGGCCACAGAGTAGTTATTTCCAGGAATGGAGCCAAATTCAGAAGTCTTTTCTGAATTTGGCGCCGCTTGCACTGGAATATTGCACCCAAGAGGGTTAAATGTACTATACTCTCTTCCACCTTATGATGTACCGCAGGAAAGGCCACAAGCGCGAGCTCCTTGCTCTGGGGCACATCTCGCGGGCACACGCTCTCGTGAATTAAGAGCAGCTGCCAACGCTATGAGCTCGCGCTTCCAGCCTTCTCTGCGGTACAACATAAGGTGAAACGGAGTATAGGAGAAAGCATAACGTCAGCGCTGTAGCTTCCGCAAGCAATCCTCTAGCTCATAGAGGAGTGTCCTCTCTTTAATTAAAAAAACAGTGAGTGTGAAAGCGAGCTAGTGATAATTAATCATAATGTGACACCTGAGTTTGGTGTGCGAAAAAATTAAGGAACTTTCAAGTCGAAGGAAAAGAAAAAAGAGAATGTCTCAAAACATTGTGACTTTCTCCTCTGTTGTCGTTTTCTTCGACTTGAACGTGTAATTGTTCCGCACCATAGTTTCAGGTGCTAGATTATGATTCATTTTGCTCTCCTGATATTTTAAACCTCCTCGCTTGCGCTGACCGACCGAGAAGTAGCCAGAGTTCAAAAAGCTATGGGGAAGCCGCCCCCAGAACAAGCGGAGCGATGCGTCGTCTGCTCACGTCTCTGAGGTAGAATATCCCACCCAGTATATCTTCGGAGTTCACAAAGCATCATTTCGTGGGACAAATTTAACAAAACCAAATTTGGGGAATGTACTTTGAAGTCGTAAATTGTACTTTCCTCGGAAAGTACCAGAAAAAAATACTTCAAGTAAAGTACAAGTACATACTCAGAGAAAGTGCTTCAAGTAAAGTACAAGTTTCCTAAACCTACTTGAAGTAGTACTTTAAGTGCAATGTACTTCAAGTACTTCCCAACACTGAAGTCAAGGTATGCAAAATTTCGTTCCGCAGCCTTTAGACCAAAGTGCTTCAAACAAGAGCGATCACCTACACAAAGTTCCAACGAAAAAAAAAAATCGGTGAACGTTTATTTTTGGCAAAAAATGTAGCGATAACAGTCCAGACGTCCGGATACCAAAGTTGCAGAGCTTGCCGTTATTCTTATTCAAAACTTATGAAAAAATTTTTTAAACTTTTCAGCTGGAAAATGAGGCCCATTCTCGGCAGCTGACGCCATTCAGGTCCACATGTTCCGTGTTCCTCCTGGGCCACTTCGGCCGCCATTTTCCCATTGAAAATTTCCGAAAATCATACGGAACTTTTGAATAAGAAAACGGTTGGTTCCGAAACTTTGGCGTAGATAGGACGTTCAGCAATGCGTAACTTATTTCTGTTAATTTTTTTTTTTTTTTAAGTGGGGGGGGGGGGGGGGGGATGATGTGTTTTTTTACGCACGAGGAAATCCCATCTGACGCAGCCTCGCTTTATTTAGTTACTGGTCCGTCTCAGGTTCGCCTGGGGGAAATGATATTCCAGCGCACTCAGTGCAAGCCTCCACGCACGGCAAAATACGGCGACCTATCTCCATCCTCTCGGAGGCGGAGCACACGTGCATCCCAGGGGGGCTACGGAGGAGTCAAGTGGAGGTATGCATGACCCAGCGCTGCCGGCGCCTCCGCGACCATCTGCATAACCTGTTCGTGCTCATGCGGCCGATCGTCTCGTATACGACGAGGGACCGGCGTTGCCCGGAGCCGGTGGGTATAGGCAGGCATTCCCAGCCGAGAACGGCCGAAGCGCTAAAACATTGGTCCGGAAGTCGCTGTTTAGGCGACCATCAGGATGATGCGATCGATTCTGCAGCTCGCGATGGACGACCGCGGGGAGGAGTCCCTTCCGGGTGTGCTCCAGCGGGAATGACGTGTTCACGGTGCGCAGGTCACCTGTGCCTGTGCTCTTCTCGACAGAAACGGTTCATTAGAGACATCATATATGCGCATCAAGGTCATCGAAACAACAGAAATATCGTGTTTTTTTGTCATTCCACCGAAAATATACTTTTACTCTCCATCGGAAAGGTGTACGTGTGTGTGTGTGTGTGTGTGTGTGTGTGTGTGTGTGTGTGTGTGTGTGTGTGTGTGTGTGTGTGTGTGTGTGTGTGTGTGTGTGTGTGTGTGTGTGTGTGTGTGTGTGTGTGTGTGTGTGGTGTTTCATATACCTCGTGGCCCGTTAAATTTAGGGGGACAACTTCTTCGTAACTGTAGCGCGGAATCAGTGTCACGTGGCGTCATGTGACGACGTCACGATCTTCCCGCCGAAAAGTAGTGTTTTACCCGACGTCTCAGCGTCACACAAACACCGTCCGCTGAATTAAGCTGCAGTCCACTATCGGCGTATCGTTCCAATTACTTACTATGACTGCCTACCATTACACAAACATGGTTCCGAAGGGCCAGGATTGGGAAACAAAAACATTTAGAAGTGTCCTGGCCTCGTCGCCCGAAAGCGTTTCACTTTCGGGTAACGAGGATCACGTAAATATGCCACTGATCGTGTTTTTTCTTTCTTTTTTCGGTGACCGAGTTGCAGGACTTTCTGAAGGTCCAAATCCAAGCACTCGGTTCTTGACCGACGGTGCGATCTTTGAAAATAATGCAAACATACGCGAGGTGTGCACCCTATGGGGATGTATCGAGCTATTTAAAGATTTCTCAGTCGTGAAATCGCGTTTTTTTTTAATAAAGGTTATTGGGTATTTTAAAACGTACAGTTTTTTTTTTTTATGGAATTGTGCATGGTTAGGATGGCCAGTGCGGAATGTTCTGTCACTGTTTATTTTTGGTATTAAAAAGAATTCCACGTTGGAAATGTTTAAAGAAGGAAAACAGAATGTGGCAATGTGTGTAAAAAAATTATTGTAATTTGTCAACGAAGAATAACAGTGCCAACTATCCAGTGTTGGGAAAAATACTAGTAGGTTTCATGTACTTGTACATTACTTTTAAAATATTTTTCTGGTACTTTCCGAAGAAAGCACAACTCCCGAATTTAACGTACAATCCAGAAATTCTGTATTGTTAAATTTGTATCATAAAATGATACTTTGTCAACTCGGAAGAAATACTAGGAGGGAATGTTCTGCTCTCACCAGAAACGCGAGCAGACGAATTGCATCGCTCCGTTTGTACTGCGGGCGGCTTTCCCGCAGCATTTCGAACTCTCGCTATTTCTAGCTCGGTCAGCGCGAGCGAGGAGGTGTAAAATGTTAGGAGAGGACACCCATGGGAGGATTGCTTGCGGAAGCCACCCAAGCGGCGCGAATTCAGAAGTCGGAGGGGCTTCTGAATTTGGCGCCATAACCGAAAATAACTGATGCACCTCCGATTACCTCTGTAACGATGCATACCAACTAACCCCCCCCCCCCCCAAAAAAAAAAAAAAAAGCGCGCTGTTTAGAGGAAGGAAAGGACGCTGTGAAAAGTAATTTACTTTGAAAGTACTGTATTTATCGCGCTTTACTTTAAGTACATTGCGCCCCGTGTACTTACTACTTTACGTGAAATACAAAGTGTCCTCCCAAAAATAGTCTTTTTTTTTTCTTATTTAAAAGTTATAAGTGCTTTTCTGAAAATTTCAATGGGAAAATGGGGCCCCTTTTTGCCCGTTTTCGTGTATTATAAGAGGTACATCGGCCGCCATTTTTCCATTAAAACTTAAAAAAAAAAATTGTTTATAATTTCTGAAAAAGACAGCGGTTGGTGCTGAACCTTTGGCATCCGATTTGGACCTCTACGCTAAATTTGGGCGGAGAACAAACGTTCGGCCAGGCGCATTCTATTTTTGCGGTGAATAAAACCCTGCAACTTTTTTCGGGGACACTCTGCCTCTTATTTTCTTTGTACTTTGCTTCAATACCTTTTTAGATGTACTTCACCCAAACATTGCACCTACCGCACAGATTACGCGACATATTACCTAGTGAAATATAAACATTTGAACATAGCAACGAGTTGCGTCCTATACGTGAAAAATTAGATCGACAAGATGTGCAATGTCCCAATAGCTGAAAATGAATAAAAAATTTACATATATATTGCAAACTGTACCTCCCACGATGGTCTCCCGTGGTCTTCATCTCCCGTCCACGAGGATTCGCCAGATGATAGGTCCATCAGAAATCCACTCAAAGTGCCAGACGCCAAAGAAGTGGACCTAACACGAGACTCGCGTAAAATAACTGTAAAACGTCTCAAAGCATTCTCCTCGCGATCAGCATCTGCGTCGCTGGCCGATGATTTGGCGGGGAAGCCGCAAGAGGCTCGCACACGCTAACCGGCCTAGCGGTGCTACACGAACAGACAGAGACGCCGAGATCCGAAAACAGAAATGAAGATATCAAGATTTCGCATTTCGCGAACTTTCCGAAAACGACCGCCAGGGAGCGGCACACCGCCAGGGACTCGAAAGTACCTAGACGAGTACTTACCTAGGGATAGGCTAGAGAAACGAGAGAACAATTCCCTCTGTGGGGAAATTGAGCAGGGAAATTGTCCCCCTGGGACTTCAAACTCGCCACCACGACAGATTACGACCATATGGAAGTATCGAACTAATTTGAATTACGAAACAAATTAAAAACAAATGCAAATGGAGAGGAGAAATTGATAAAAAGTGCAGTCATTTCCACAGGCAGGATAAATTTTTATTCAGTAAGTCATATTGACGAATGACAGTTGCCAATAGCCCGTGTGTACGTATCCCTTTACTAAATATGCCACACAATAAGATTGCAAGCCAGAAATGATAGAGCTGACGGAGTCGTTCTGCTCTAATGAAAGAGCTTCTCCCATCTCTTTCCACTTTAGCAGCGCAAACGCTGGAGAGGAGACTACCTCCTTTCCAACGTTCACTCTGCCGAAGTGGAAAGAGGTAGAAAAATCTTTCTTAACCTAATACAAACTATTCACGGACTCAAAAAAAAAAAAATGAAGAGTAGGAATAATTTTTTTTATTGACTAAAAAGAGAGCACATAATTAATTACATTGTGCATCTTTTAACATAAAAAGTGACCAGCTGATTAATTAAAATTCAATATTGAAAGGATAGTGCTTGTGTTCCTGGGCCCTGCAAAAGAAAAAAAAAGGAAAAAGAAAGTTTAAGGCACAACTGCATCTTTTTCCACAACAAGTGGGTGCAATGTAGGTAATACGCATTTTTTAATCTTACCAAGGGAGGAGTAGAAAACGGTGATTCCTGTTAAACTTGTCAATTGCCTTCATCTCCTCGGGGTTGAGCTTGAAATCGAACACCTGCCACGACAGAGAATATGTGAAGCACGTGTCATGGAATCGTGTAATAAAACAGATATCACCCATTCAAAAGGCTTGCAGGCTTTTCAGCTTTCTTCTATACCTTGACCTTAAAAATGAGATCTCCATTTTTACGTTACGCACTTCTTTACACGACGAGAGGCCAAGGAGGAGGAACCACTGAATCACCAGTAGGGACCTAAAATATTGCTCTGAGGAACTAACAATTAAATTCGTTCAGAAAAATCGAAAAGAAATGTAAACAGTATGGTAAACTAGTAACGTCAATGTCTGAAACCAAGAAAGCAAGTGCAGGGGTGAGACAGGTGAAACAAGTTTTGGAGCAATTTTTGGAGCAGAAAAATCTGGATTTTGGAGCAGCTTAGGAGCACGAAATTCTCGTTTTGGAGCAGCAGTTTACGCATCTTGGAGCAACTTCGGAGCAGAAAAGTCGACAGTTTGGAGCAGAGTAGGAGCAGAAAATGTTAGAGCAGCTTATCAGCAACTGAAATCATAAAAAATCTGATTTAAATCACATAAATCTGATTTTTCTTCTTTATACATTATTTTTTTCCACCCTGGTTCCAATAAGTCATCAGCGCCGATACGCACAGAGATAGAATATAAAAGAACAAAAACGGAAAAGGCAAACCCAAGTTTAATGCGCATAGATGAGGACAAGAAACACAGGCTTGCTGCAAAGTTAGGTGGGCACCAGGTACCTCAAGCTTATACGAACTGGTGCCAAAGCGCAATTGTAGTGCAAAACTTTTTAAAGCGGTGATTCGAGAGCATGAACAGGGAAGCACGGTTTACTACAACCAGACATCGATCGGACGCTCGTAGAAAGCACGTGCAGATAGAAAAAAACTCGCCACAAAAGTGAGTCCCAAGGTAAATAGTGAATTGGTAGAAAAACTATGAGCAGCACATGCACGCTAAGTATGGGTGTGTGACCGATTCATTCGATTGTTCACGCACTGGAAGCACGTGTGGGATAACCGAAAGTACTCACGCCGACGGCGCCGTCCATTTTGACGAGAAGATTACGGACACGAATGAACAATTACACAATGGAGGCGCTCAATAGCACTTTTAAGAAAAGGTTTACTCTCAAAACAAAAGAAATACTTGCTCATCTTGATAGCCTGTGCGTCATACCTCGCGTGGCCAGACAGCGAGACCGCGTGACAGCACACCGGTAGCATGCAGTCACAAATGACAGCGGAAAATAGTAGGAAAATCGGGAAAAGACCACGTATCATAGGTAGAGAAGGATACTACAGCTGAAATCTTTGAATCCGGCGGTTGCTTGCGCCACCCTGAACCCGTGCCGTGTACTTTACTACGACGAGATTGAATGTTGCCAACCATGCAAGCTCTCGTTTCCCGCTAAATCTAGCGTCGCCGCAAACAATTTTTTTAGTTTTTGAGTTACTTTGGCGCAGTGTGGCGCAATTTCGACCGATTTTGCGTTTTTGGCGCAACTAGGTGCAGAAATTTGGGTTTGTATCAAAATGGCGCAATTGGCGCAGATGTCACACCCCTGCAAGTGGTTACATTACCATTACTGTTCAAGGGCCAGTCAATTTGATATAGTGGTTTTTTTCTAGGCTTTACAGATTTGCTTTAAAAAGCGGTGAAAGCTACACTAATTCGGTCCTTAGAGGCGATTTATACGGCCAGAGGGATATAATATGAGGGGCCACAGGGCACAGTAAGTCAAATAATAAACTAAAATTTTTTGATAAACTTTTCAATTAGTGAAAATAAACATAGGGTTTTAGTTAGAAACTAGTGGGCGTCATCAAAAACCACTTAGGTATGCAACGGGTGTAAGAATGGGAAAATGCGGATGGTAAGAGAAAACTGCAAGAGTGCATTTCCGCACCCCCAGCTTTGAGCCTGTGACACAAGTGTTTAGCGCACCCGTGCGCTTCACATGCGCTCCCAAAATTTCTCAAATTTATTGTTTAGTGGTTTTTGATGATGCCCAGCAAGTTTCTGATTGAAACCGTATGATTATACTTACTAATCAAAAAGTTTGATATAGGGGCAAATCGTGATGATTAGCCCCCAAATAGCTTTCATGGATTTTTTTTTCTTTTTTTTTAACAAGTCTGCAGAGCCTAAAAAAAAACACCCTGTATATTTATTGTTAATATCATACTTCCAAACTAGGAAATTCCACTTACGTCCAAGTTTGAAACAATCCGCTCCTTTGTGACACTCTTTGGAATCGCAATCACTCCCCGTTCCAGTTGGTAGCGGATCAAAACCTGCATTGTGAGTGGCAACCAGATTAAGAAAATAGCCCATACGTCCTTTACTAAACTTTAAAGAGAAGAAAATTTCTAACAAAAAGACAAATCTGATGTCAAGAATAAATTACTGCATCTTCAGTGACACTTGTGAAATATCATCACTTAAAAACAATTCTGAAGTGGACTGGTACTTAGTTACATAAACTGAACAAGGATTGCTAATGGGGCTTTCCATCTCAAATGTCCCAGACTTTGCACTCGACCATTTCCGATTTTTAAAAGAAAATTCATGGCTTTTTACGCCAAGGTCCTTAACCTTTCCCTAAAATATTTTCAGCTATCTTTTTTTTTTATGGCGTCAGTGTAGTTTGAATTTTTAAAATAGGTGTAAAACTAGGCATCAATCAAGTAAAAATCAGATTTTCTTCTAAACACTTCACTATTTATTTTATGAAATTTGAATGGCTTTTACCTTGCTATGCTGGTGATTATGCAATTTTTATTGTTAAGACGTTTTTAATAAATTCAACAAAATGCAAAAATTTTCACTTTTTGTAATCTTTTTTTTTTTTCATTATCTCTCTGCCCCTGGCAATTAAAACTTTTTTGTTGGAAGTCCTGTAGACGTATTACAAATGAAAAAAATGTTTGAAGCTGTACAACATAATACTTCATAGACAAAAGCTGGAGCGAGCCGGTGACGAAGCGCTAAGAGACCAGTCCGGGCTGCGACGTGGGAGCTCAACTTCAATATTCGTTTTCTCGATTTAGACAAAAAATCATTTTGATTAAACTTTCAGAAATGAAAGACAATACACTCTTCTTATAAAGCCATTGTGTTTAATATGTTTACTTGGATCACATTTGGGTAGAACAGACGGCTGTTTAAACAGAAAAATTGACTTTTTTTAAATTGTTTTGTCTGTGAGGTATTTTGTTGCACAGCTTCAAACATTTTTCATTTGTAATACATCTACAGGGCTTCTTAAAAAAAAAAGTTTTAATTGCTAGGTGCAAAGCAATAATAAAATAAAATATTTAGACAAGTGCTCAATTTTGTGCATTTTGTTGAATTTTTAAAAAATATTTTAACAAAAATTGCATAATTGCACAAAATAGCAAGCTACAAGCCGTTCGAATTTCATAAAACAAATTGTGAAGCATTTAGAAGGAAATCTGATTTTTACTCCATTATTGATTGATGCCTATTTTTACACCCATTTTAAAAATTCAAACCATGTTCCCATCATAAAAAAAGAAAAAAAAAAAGAAAAAAAATTTCGGTGAAAATATTTTAGGAAAAGGTTAAGGACCTTGGGGTAAAAAGCCATGAATTTTCTTCTAAAAATCGGAAATGGCTGAGCGCAACGTCTCGGACGTTTGAGATGGAATGACCTTAATATTAAAAGTGTGCATCATGGAATACAGTGCAAAAGATATGATGGATGAAGAATGAGTAACCAAGCGCTTGGTCTTGTCAGTTCTCATTCTTCGTCAGTCATATTTTTTACACTGTTTTCCATAATGTATTCATACCAACTAGCCCTACTTTCCATCGTATTAGAAGTGTACCTAATTACAGTGAGTGTACACCAGTGCAGATGACTATTTCCAGAGGCCTAGTTGGTTAGCACGAAGACAGGATGTGGTTGCAGAGAGGTTCAGCATAGAATCCTTGCAACAAGATACCTGAGCTGGAGTTTTTCCATGAGCTTGAGCTATCTCCTTGATGGCTGGCTCTTCCATCAACGAGGGATCTCCTGGTTTGGCCCTGGACAATAAAGGAATGATGAATAAGTGTAATTCTGACGATATAGACGATTAACACACAGAGCAAGAATAGCCTGCAAGTAATCTAGTGGTGTTGTAGACGAGGGACTAAAAACTCACCAAGGACGATCGGGAGATCCGAGAGGGCTGTAGCCAGTGACTTTGATGTCGAGTTTCTTGCAAAATTCAATCAGCTGACTCTGGTTCAAGTAAGGGTGACATTCCACCTGAGAAATAAAAGAATTTAATGAAATTAATGAATAATAAAAAGAATTTAATGAATTTAATGAATAATCGCAGCTTGGAGCATGCAGAGAAAAAGCTGGCGCTGCAGAACTTAGGCGTCATTCCTGGATTTGATCCCTGACCCTGCCAATCTACCATGGTAGTAAAATAGATTGCAGGTCCTTTGAAGGACCGTATAAATTGGTTCCTTAACACATTGCTCTAAGGCAGGGGTGGCCAAACCGCGGCTCGCGAGCCGCATGCGGCTCTTTGCTGGTCCAAGTGCGGCTCGCGGATCCCTCGTAAGGCCCCCCGCCCCCCACCTCTTTCTGCGTTTCCCCAGGAAAAAAAGAAGGGATTTCAGGCAGAGTAAAGTACGGCTCGCGGTTTGGCAGCCTTGTACCCCCATAAGTACTGTCGTACAGCCTTGTGCACTCATACGTACAGTCAGACTCTGAACGAAATTTAAATTTGACCCCCCCCCCCCCGCGGCTCTTAGAAGTTTCGTGGTTTCGTTTGCGGCTCTTAGGCCGGGTCAGCCTGGCCACCCCTGCTCTAAGGTCTTGTACAGAGGTGGTTGACAATGGTACATTTTGTGCACCAAAATGTCAAAGAATTACCTTACCTGGGTAAAGAGTAAAAATTAAGAACCTGATTTTGCTACTTAGAGCATCAGTCTGCTAAAAAAAGTGCATCTGACTGGTGTAACAGCTGACATATAGAGGCGGACATAGACAGTTATCTCCAATAACAGACAATCTTTCTGAATCAGATGCAGTGGGGTTTTTCAGTGTAGTGTACGATTTTGTTACTCCCGCTCATAAAACACACTCAATGAACACAAAACCAACAAGATTCTTTGCCGGGCTATACTGAACGCATTTCTGATTGTGGAATCAATTTTTCATTCAGTTGAACCTCTTTATAACGAATACTGATATAGCAAACTAATCACAAAGTTTGGTTGGTCATGCTTTATTTGGATGCGAGTTCTAGTTATATAACGAAACCGAAACCGTGAAATCTGACGCGCTATCGGTTATAGCGAAGCAATTTCTGCTTTTCTTGCGGCACAAAACACTATGAAGGTTATTAAAACATAAAAAAAATACAAAAAGTAATTTCCAAACGAAAAATTTTGAAAGTTTAGATCGCCCGATGTGCAAAAATGCGCATTTCGGGAGGTAGCGCCACCTATGAACCGAGCGAATAATGGGGTTGCGCCGCTGCAGGCCTCTATGTAGGCATTAAGAACCAGTGCCGACTAAAGCCAACCGCCAACCACGCCACTTGTAGCGGACCTGCAAATGGCGACGAAGCGAAAAGCCGTCTCTCTGGAGACAAAAGTGAAGGTTTTGAGGGCGGTGGACAGCGGTCAGAAGAAACAATTGTAGGGCTTATCCATTTCACGTGAAGATGAAGAACCAGTGAAGCTGTTACAGGGGTGGAACTCATGAAATGTACTTGAGAGCACCCACGGGAGCAGCTGAAACAGCTGTTTTGGAGCAGGCTGGGAGCAGCTAAAACTACGTTTTGGAGCAGACTAGGAGCAGCTTAGATCAGTTTTTATTGCACTTCAGCTCGTGTCTTAGACAAGCACGGGAGTAATTTCGATTGTGCTTAGCAGCACAGATGAACGTGAGTGGTTAGGGACCTAGGTAGATGGCCTAACAGTGTAATAGATGCAAAAATTGAAACGTTGTGAGCCTTAATGAGAACCAAAAAGCAAGTACCATATGTTTCTGAAGATAGTGTCCTTGATATTTTCTGAGTGGTTTTCAGCTGCTCAAAATGCAAGCCAGAACTGCTTGTAGCACACCCCACACATGCTCGACATAGTAATTATATGTGCAAACCATGTGACGTGTGTAATCAACGCACGTGCCGTGCCGTTGCGCAGAGGAACAGGGCAACGAATTTCGAGTATATCCTATTGTACAACTCAATATCGAAGAAGCAGACTACGATTAACGGAGTTATCGTATTCTAAGCAATAAGCAGGAGCAAGGTTAAAGTACGCCGAGCAGATCTACCGCTCGTGTGAGAGATGCTGGCCGGCAAGGTTTCGGATCGGACCGTGTTTCAGTTCTATCGAATCACGATTTATCTTGCATGGATGCGGTTCCAACTTCTAACGATGAAGTACTAAAAGGAAGCTTTTGCTAATGCAGGGGTGGAAGCGGGCTAGAGCCTTTGTAGCAGGGCTGGGAGCAGCAAAAGTCCCACTTTGGAGCAGTTTTGGAGCAGTAAAAGGCTCACTTTAGAGCAGTTCGGGAGCAGCAAAAATAAGTTTTGTAGCCGTAGAAGTAGGTTTTGGAGCAGGTCACGGAGGTCAAACAGGTGTCTAAAAGTGATTTGTTGTTGCTAAATGTGAAAATGTAGCAAAAATATATGCATGCGCATCCCAGAATAATTTTCAAGCAACATACATACATACCTTTCCATTTCTATTGCATTGAAATGTGGAATATTGGCAATTTATGCAAAGGAAAATCTTTGAGAACCATTCCGGCAGCATGCAGAGTCATGATAGACTTTATATGGGAGGCCCCAACAATAAAAGCACAACTTGAGCCACGCCAGTACAAAACCGTCTATTTAATAGACCAATTGTAAACATGTATCCAGAAAACTAAACCACTGCAAGGTGTCAGATAAACTACCTTCACTGACTACAGTTTTTGTTTAATAAAGAATACACATGTTCAATCACTGCTTAAAAAGCCCTATATCAAGTTTAGTAACAAAATACAAGGCTACTGACATTTGACAAAAAATCAGATGCAAAATAAAATGTGTATTTTATATGTTTAGAATACCACAGTCACTCGTACATATGCAGCTTTAAGCATCGACTAGAAGAGCAACGCAACCTTATGTACTCCATAAAATGTTGTGCATTGTGTGTCTCCATAAAAAAAATTAAGGTACCACAACATGTTTCAAAATAAAGCAGTCCTTGCTGACCTGTTCTCATTCAATACAAATGTTCTTAATCCCTGTTCATAAAATACAGTAATCCCTACACCCAAGTTAACATACAAAGCTATATCTATATTACTTTAGATGGAAAAATATATTGTCTTAAAAATATCACAGCCACTCATAGAACGCATGTGCCTGTGCTCGCGATTCTTCACGGCTAAGCGTCCAAATATGGTACGCTACCAAATATATGGTAAAACTAGTAAAGACCATTTATTTTTACTCATGTTGACGCATGTGCATGCGCTCGCAAAGAAAAACAAACGAAACTAACATAGCGCGTGTTTCTTAATTAACTGCGTTCGCAAAGAAAAACAAACGTAACTAACATAGTACGTGTTTCTTAACGGCTAAGCGTCAAAATATGGTACGCTACCAAATAACAGGTAAAGCTAGTAAAGACCAATTACTTCTGATCATGTTGATGGCCGAGGTAGCCCACCGGTGCCGAGACACCAACTCCCACGATCACGGCAAATCGGGACTACGGGCAACTGCATACGCGCTTCAACCGCGCCAACCAACTATGCCCGAAACCAAACCGATGTGTTCGTATATCAAGCTCTTTGTAGTCAAAATCGACATCTCACTCTCGATGAACTAAAATCGACGCCTCGCCCTGCGGTTACACGTGGTTCGGAGCCCCAATCGAGTTGGTACGGGTCACCCGCACTGACGCCTAAACAAAAGTACACACCACATGGTGGCCAGTGGCCGACCGTTTTCCGCTAAATTTAGAAAAAACACACCAAAAAAAAGCTGAAATTGGCGTTTTGGAGCAGGCTGGCACAGGGAAGTGAATTGGCGCAGGGTGGCGCAATTGGCGCAGACGCTTCCACCCCTGTAATGTGTTCTCTACTGGCTGACGTCCGGAACCCCGGGCGCAGAGCCTCAGGTAATTTGACGCTTAACGACTCGACCTCACCTCGGCCGACTTGCTTAACCGCTTATCGTTGAAGAACAATCTAGTAGCAGGTGATGTAGCGCTTGGAATCCAACCCCGAATTTTTTCGCCCGCTTCTGACTCGGGATAGACAGGAAGAATAAACATAGCAAAGGATTGCAAGCCGACCAAGCTAAACGCGCTCATTGTTGCCAATCGAGTCGATAAAAACCGAAACACAGACAAAATACAATTTCTTTGGCGCACGTTGTGCGATTTGGAGCATAATGGCGCGAAGTATTGGCTGTGGCGCAGTTTCCACAAAATGGCGCAGGATGGCGCAGACAAATGCGTCTGGCGCAAAATGGCGCCGCCGTTCCACCCTGTGTTATCTTTACGACAACATTACAACAAATCTACGACATCTATACGATTTACATATGATTGCAATGAAGACACGTACACAACTTCATTGTTTAATTGCCTTTATTTAATTCTTAGTGACTAAAACAATCATTTGCTTATGGTCACTTATGGGCAAGTTCTAAACCCAATTTTTCGAGGCACACCTCGAGGACAGTTTCTTCCGATTGAGCCCCCAAGTCTCTTTATCAGCATCGTGGAAGCGAAAGAAAAAAAGGTTATATCAGTGCGTTCTGCCCTCAGCCTCGTCACAGCGCACTCTTAGGCAAGATAATTTGGCGAAAATAATCTTTATTAGCGACAGTGGTAGTACTCCGGGTGGCTCGCAAGGCTAGACACACATGCAAGCGCCCGTAAGGGAGAAAACAACGGAAACGATGAGATTACCAGGGTCCTGTCAACACTTTTAAGTATCTCTAGGCCCGCGCGCCTCAACACCAACGACAAGGACAGCAGGCCGGCGCGGGGCAAACGCCGTACGCGAGCGCTACGACGCCCAGCTAGGAGCGTGTTCTATCAACCCGCCGTAACCCGCCAAACGCCAGCGGCACCCATTCCGCTGGACGCGGCGCAAAACCCGACACGTGAAAGTAAAAACCATCTACGTTCACGCGTGTCGCCCTCCCAAACACATCCAAAGCGTTTGTTCTAAGATCCGTATCTAAGCGTTTGACAGCCCAGATCAGTTTAACGCGGCCGATAGCAACTTTCGAAACAATCGGATCAGCGTCCCTGCCGTGCTCCGGTATCGCAGAACATTCACGGGATTCTCAAGATAGCGGCTAGCATTTACGCAAGGTTTCAACGAACAGCCTCCACAAGTTATTGCGATCGTTTGCCTAAAGCCAGCCAAAATTCTTCAGAACTGTGACGCGACGCCGCCTCGGGCCAGGAACACGAAGTCGCGGAGACCGCTCAAGCGTCGAAAAAAGTTAAATATCATCCGAATTACGGTGGCAACGTGAGCTACGGTGTTCGGAAGATCATCCAGCATAAGCAGATACTCTTCGGGCATGCGTTATGAATATGAAATCGGCAAAACTTACCTGAAGTACGACTTCACCCGCACACGTTGAGGCAGGCCTTTGTCTGCACGCCCTTGGCCCGGACGGACAAGAATCCGGAAGCTGCTTGGCTTTGGATCGGAACGAAGCAATGGATTGAAATACGACTGAACTCGGATAAATATGAGTTTTGAAACGGGGGCTGGTCTAGATGAGTGACGATTAGTATGCCTGCCGGGTATATATGTGTGTACTTTTCAAATAACCTTTAGTTGAGAGTGCGCCCTGTACTGCTTTCTTTCTTTCTGTTCGTGTATTTTTCGGCGCTTTTCCAGCGTACACACAGTTTCGGTTTCGACCCCACTCTATTACAGTTTATATTTCGGTGGCCGCGGTGTCACTATACCGTGGTCATTACTGGAGTTATCGTGTTTTGTACGCAGTTTGAAGTCAATTTTTGGGGCGATCAAACATAATGTCCCAGCTTCTCCTGCTATATATGTTCCGTGATAACCTTTGCTGATTGAAATCTACATAAACTTATGTCCATCTCGTCCCTCAAACACGGGGTTCGACATCTTAATTCAACTTGATATTTTTATTTGTGAAGACATGCAATTGCTTAATCAATCAGTGGATATTTGTTTTCAGATTTTATTTTTTGTTAAAAAAGTAAAAGTTTTTTTTAATTTCTCTTTTTTTTTAATTACAGGCCGTGTTTACCGGCTCAGTAAAACAGGTTGTTTTGAGATTTTCAAAATCACGTACAGCCGACAATGCACCAGTGACTTAGGTAGAGGGGTGGCAAAAAAAACTTTCAGGGTCGCCCCCCCCCCCCCCCCCCTGGAAAATATTCCTGGCTGCGTCGCTAAATGGGCATAAGAGAAAAAGAAGCACTACGTTTTTTTGCCTCATAAACATACACACAAATCGAAGGAAGCGTACATTTCGTGCTTCGCGTGGGATTTGCTGAGCATCACTCTCAGTTTTGAGATGAAGCGCGTTATTATAGTCGGTGACAGGTAGTGGAAGCTCCTCCCATCTCTTTCCCCTTTTGCAGTGCGAACGCTCGAGAGGAGGCGACCCCCTCCCCAGCGTTTACTTTTAACCTGTCACCGAGTATGGCGTTTTTTTTCGTGGACCTTACAAATCGCTACAGCTCGCAGTGCATACAGCGGTGTAATCCAGTTGCTAACTTGCTGTGCGTGTCTAAACAGAAGACATGGTTCCCTCCGGGGCCATAGGGGGGATCGGCGGCCGAGTGGGCTAGGGCACACCAGCTCGGAGCACGTGGAGCGAAAGCTCGCGCAAAAGGAACCAGCGATCCTGGGTTCAATCCGCAGCCCTTCCCGTTTCGATCTGGATGAACATCGCATCGGCGTGCGGTCGTGTATCACTACTGCGTGATGCACGTTAAAGACCCCGCGCTAGCGGTTGTGGGTTCTGCACTGGCTAAATTTCTCATCTACAGCTGGGAGACTCGTCGGCCGTTGAGGCAGACCAAATTCTAGGCTGTCGAAACATACGCACACCCCAATTTTTCTCCGGAGCCATAGGCTGTTTTCAGCGCACGCGATCAGCGCATTCAGAAAACTAAGAACAAGAGCACGTCCACGAGGCCTCGTGGTGCCCCTTATTTCCACGCGCTCACCCCAGCTTTGACAAAGTTGGAGCCCTGCAGAAGTTACGCTAACCTTGACAACACAGAACAAATTAGTTCTGAACACGTCGACGCGTGCACCGCCGAAACGTGCCCCACATGTCCTACACTTCGTTTCACGATCAGTGCGAGCGAAATCAATGTGACGTCGATGTTGACACTTCACGAGCTCTCCTTCGCGCGCATTTATGGTAAAGGAAAGAATGAAGAGTCATAGAACAAAGGAATTATTGCCACATATTTTCTGTTGTGTAATAGATGGCAGGGTACATCTGTGTTTTGACCGCCTACGCTAAGCCTATTTCGTATTTACAAATTCTGATAAGCATGAATCCACGTGGAAGATATCCAAACGCGGATTGAAGTCCGGCTTGCTTAATTTTGAGACGAAAATAAAAATATAAATAATTATTTATATTCGCGGTATCCCTTATTTTGTTTAGATTCCTTACGTTGTACGCATCAGTGGCATTAATGCGATCACTGCTCAGTAAATGAGATGTTCCGTGGAATAAACTTTTTTTTATGTACCTGATCACTAGCGCCACCTGCACAGAAAACGTTTTTGCTTGACGCGAGCGTGGCCAAGGCTTTCGTAACTTTGTCACTTTGTGGTGCAGACCGCATTCCACGTGCGGCGGCGGTGTCAGGTGAGTCAGATGGATCGTTCCCACTTAAATAAATACTAAAAAATCAGTTTCCCATACCGCGACACTAAGTTTTGACGTAGGTGCAGCTAGAGCAGTCTTGCCTCTTCTTGAACTTAGAAATACCAGCCAACAACTAAGCCTTTCTCGTGTCGAAGTTTCGCGTGTCGCGTTTCATTTGAAAAACTAAAGGCTTAGCACATGTCTGTTTTAGAAAGCATTTTTTGCTTAACGCTTCTGAGGCAAGTTCGCTTTCGCGAATAAAAGCCACCACCAGGCTGCAATTCCGTAGCATGTGAAACTGATTTTTGTTATTTATTTAAAGTTGGGACGGTCAATTTGACTCAAGCACCTGGTCATTCTTTTCAGTCTGGAAAGAACGCGGGGTCTGAGCGAATGGAAAATTGAACACGCGTCTTCAACGCCGCTGCAAGGTACGCAGATTTAGTTGGAGCAGCATTTTTCTTTCACATTTTTTTTTCTTGAAGCGCCGAGTGATTTGCTGTTAGTTGATTTGTTCTGGAATAAACACCGGCCTCTGGAATTTGATGAAATCTGTTCTATTGTCTTTTCTAATTTACACATGCAGTGCAACGGTTTATTGTTTTTGGCGTTTTTGTGCAATCAGACATATGGTGCTGTTTTACGGACCTTGCTTGCGGTTGCGATGTACTGTCGGCACGGGCGTGTCAATAAAGCCCGACGATCGCGTCACGCCGACAAGCGCAATATTCTTAGAAAAGGAGGAAACGGGTCCTGGCCAAAGGTCTAAGCGCAGAAACTCGTGGACGAAGCTATGTCCCGGGCTATGTGATAATGAATGAAATTAAATTAAATGAATTTAAGCGCAAGGTAAAAACACATTTTAAGTTCATGTAAGTAAAAGTGGCCGTATCGAGTACTTCAGGGTCCGATGGAAAGCAAGCTCCAGCCAAAAAAAATAATGAACGACGGTAATTGTGCGTCGTTCCTTGGCGCGCTGAATCTTGCAAAAAATAAACGACACCCGAAACCACTCCCCCGCAGTTCCGTGGAATCCTGGGGCCAGTGATTACAGTGAAGCGCCACAAAATCCTTAAATGTTGGTAGCCGCCTGTCTACCCTGCAGTGGTCGGCTCGGACCAAGGCAATACAAGGAACGCCTATGAAATCACTTCCCTGGCAGTTGCGTAGAATCCCGGGGCCAATGAACACACTGAAGCGCCACTAAGACTTCAATGTTGGTGGCCGCCTGTCTACCCTGGTCGGCTCGGACCAACAAAATACAAGGAACGCCAAGGAAATCACTTCCCTGGCAGTTCCGTAGAATCCTGGGGCCAATGAACACACCTAAGCGCCAATGTTGGCGGCCGCCTGTCTACACTGGTCTGCTCGGACCAAGAAAAGTCGAGGAACGCCAAGGAAATCCCTTCCCTGGCAGTTCCGTGGCATACCGGTGCCCGGGAAATACAGTGAGACGCCAGGCTGGCAGTTCACCGAATTCCTGGGCGGTCCCGGTCCAATCTACTACGGCCAAGGCCCAATCCTGGCTCCAGCTAGCCCAAGC
>JAZHYW010008148.1:0-18241 GCA_037355805.1 Ixodes ricinus | reverse complement strand
GTGTCCACCAAAACCTCCGCAGGTGGTTGTGTATGCAGGAAAGCACGAAAGCATGAGAATCCAATGAATATAACATTCATTCACTGTGCATATTGCGCTTCCTATCCTCCCCAGCAAAAGAAACTGCTGTTTGCTAACCACAAGACAAGGAAAGCCTTCTACCTGGTAGTAGTACACAGTGACTGAGATGTCCTTGAAAGTGGAGAGCTTTGCTTTTCGCTGAGGAGAAATTGATTCCGCTTTCAAGATTCCAACTGGCCTCTCCAGCCTGCCAGTGCATCTTGCACCCTGCCCAGGTTCCTCGGCCCAATGGTAATGACTAATGCATGTTGCATGCTAAAGATGTTGGCTGTCTGGAAAATGCAGTTCAAGAAAACATATTGAGGGAAACCTCCTGGTTTTCAAGGTATACCTTGACCGCAGTTAGGGTAATTCCTCCGGTAATTCCACAAAACAACAATTTACTGGAGGAATTGTTCGTCAGGGACACCTGAAATTTAAGCCTGCGAACACCAAAACGCTTTAAATTACGACAGATACTCAAACCGTTTTTCTTTATTGAGTAGTCACCGGAGAAGTTGACGGTTATGCATTTCACTAACGGAGATGCGTATTAACTATGCTGTGGAAATTGCAAACCTTTTCTTACGCAAGGCTTCAGCACTTTCACTGCCAAAGAAAATGCAAAATTACCTGTGGTTGCCAAGGCGTTTTTACAAGCCGGGTGGTACTCCCGCACGAAAGCCACACGATCGCTCCTAAGCCTAACTTCCCGTAATACAACGCCACTGTCTGAAAGGGACTACAGACCACTGCATGTTTGTTGACATTGAAATATTCGATCGATTAAAACATCCCACAGGATCTGGCAGTGCTCAAACCTTGGCTTTGTTGCCCTTGTGCCGCACGGCCACACCCATCTTCCGCCGTGGACGGTACGGCTTGGAGCGGCTTGGCCTGGCTGCCTGGTGCTTGTTCGCGCCCCGCTGTGTCTCTGTTCTCCCCGACCGCGCGAGAAAATAAAAGGAGAAGTGTGCACACGTGCGTATTTAAGCTATAAACATATATTTGCACGGCTTTCGGGTATTTTCATGCTCCAAGAGTTAAGCGGACCTTTTCCCATGACTTGTGGGTGTATCGACTGCGCTCCTGTTTTAACCGAAAAATTGAATAAAGCTACTTTGAATTAACTTAGCCGATCTAGGATATGTAACAGCTAATTTTACTTTATATACCGACAAGAACCATTTGCTTTACCTATTGGTGAAACAGAACTACAGCACTGCTCTTTCTTTAGAATGGGCAAAATTTAAACAAATATCCACTTACAAAAAAAAAAAAGGAAGAAAAAGCTTGCATCTGATTTATTATTAAAAAAAAAAAGCAAAGATTGGGCACTAAAATGCCTTTCCTACTGAAGAATAAATTAATGTATAAG
Source organism: Ixodes ricinus (assembly GCA_037355805.1). Taxonomy (NCBI): domain Eukaryota; kingdom Metazoa; phylum Arthropoda; class Arachnida; order Ixodida; family Ixodidae; genus Ixodes; species Ixodes ricinus. The sequence goes on along the minus strand of JAZHYW010008148.1, from coordinate 16,803 downwards.
CCAGGAGGAACGAAACCCGGCTTTTCGCATCACGCAAAAATAAACTAGACATTAAGGGAGCCCTAACTCACAAAACGTAGCCTCCCAGTCAAGCTGGAAAGCAAGATGCCAAAATTGCAGCACCAAATCGTTAGCTCATTCAAAAGCAGGTTACTTGCACATGATTAATGGTGTGAAATGTATGCCGACGCAGCTCTCGAATACAGCGGTTTCACGCGCCAGAAACTGAAAACTGCAAAAATGGGCCCCATTTTTCCATTCAAATTTTCAGAAAATTAGTCTGTGCAAATAGTGAATTTGAGTTCAGCGTGAATAGGGTTTTGGCAATATATTCTCGACTTGAATATCGAATTGTTTTTTCAATGCCTTTTGCTATCATTGCATAATGCTTAGACGAAAACCTAACTAAACTTGTGAAGGCTGTTCCAATTGTTCCCGCGAGCCAACTTTAATCATCTATATTTATGAATGACCGAAGGTCTGATGTCTTAGATGCGCAACAATCAATATACAAAATGATTCCTAAGAGAGATGGCCAACTATACCCAATTGAGTGAATTTCACGAATTCATGCTATAAAAATATTCTTTCTCTTAACTTCTCGAGAAAAAAGAAGAATTTCACATGATGAATGCAGGGTTGTAAAGGCATGTCTGCCTAACATAATATACTTTTGCATAACAGTCAGTTTATTTTTGAAACATGCACTGCAATGTAGATATACATATTCACGAAACGATTTATTTCCATATACAGCCGGCACGCGTGCAGCTTCGATTTATTTTCATATACAGCCACACACGTACGACATCCCGGCTTTTGAATGTAGGCTTTTCTTCCAAGCACGCGAATCGGGATATTCATACCTTTCCTAGTGTTGTATTGCGGTGGGTTGCCCCGTTGAGTGCGCTTCTTCCCGAGCACCGATGTAATGCAGAGAGCAACACTGCGATGTCTCCGTTCCCGCGGGTAATCTCGGCTTTCTCCAGGCAGTGCGCAAATCGGAGCTCCGAGGACGCGCTCAACGGGGCTAACCCGCCGCAACCAACACTTCGGCAACGTAATAGTGCAGTTCTTCTCGAAGCAAATATCGAACATTGACTTATTCCAAAACTACTATTTGAAATTTCGAATATTTGCACAACCCTAGAAAATTGCTTAAAACTTTTGAATAAGATAACGGCTGGTGCTGAAACTTTGGTACCTTGCCCGAATGGCTGGGGACTACATTCTGACGGAGTTTGAGCTTCTCCGCAATGCTTATTTTATTTTTTGCAGTCTCGAAAAGCCGGGTTCAGATTTCTCACAAACACCCTTTATATTTTGAAGAAAAGACTGAACTTATTAGTGGTTTGCACCCAGTAGTTCAAATTGTATTTTTAGCAAGTAGTTTGAAAAATTTAATTTACTCTGACTCGTATTGAAATGACATAACTGCTTTTCCAGCATCTCATCAGAGGCCGGGTGACTAGGGAAAAAGGGCGCTTATGCTCTTTCTTCCTTCCTTCGAAGTCTCCTCATCCTGCCTCTTGTTCGCTAACACCATAAGCATTTCCTTCCGCTTGTGTGGAAAATGGAACTGATCACATTAACGGAAGCTGACCACAGCAGTGAGCGCTTCAGCTCAACGACATAGTTCAACTCATGCAATAGCTGAAAAGAGAGCCAAGCATAGAAGATAGCTAGTTTGCCTGGCTATCAAAAGTCCCAAATATTGATGCACAAAGCCACGGCGAGGAAGAATAAACAAAAAAAGTTGCCGGTCGTGGGCAAGTATGTTTTCAAGAAGGATTTCGTAGACGGTGAGGTTGTCGCGGCGGCCCCTCAGCTCTGGCTTTGTTTCGGGAGGGAGAATCCGCAACCACCGCCTTCTCCAGATCTTCCTTCAGGACCCTATAGACAACAGAGCCGTTACTCTCCAGGCAAGAAAAGCTTTGTTTTTACTAGAGAACAGGTTCTCACGAGACGAGGCTCTTGTAAACTCAGCGCACCTTGTAATAGATGGCCCAGGGGAGGCAGCTTGTCGTCGTAGACGTAACTTCCCGGAGGAACGCCGGGTCTCCCCTTATGTCACTGCTCCACCTTGTTGTTGACTAGAGGGATCCTGGACGCAGATAAGGTAACATATTATTAGACAATGCACTGCCAATGAGACAACGCAGATTAATATCATAATCCAACCGATACACGGAGGATCACCGGTGATTTCCCGAGCAAACGACACAGTTCCCATAAGAACAAACAAAAAATATGCAGCACGTGCTCACGTCACAATAAGCACCAACCCACTACTTTCTAAATGTTTAAAGAACAAATAAAGGACATATCGAGCACCCAATTCGGACTTCCGAGGCCCACCTGACAATAGTAAGTTACAACTCAAGAAGGTAGAGGCGAGGAAAAGGAAGGTTAGGGAGGAGGAAGCAGACAGGATGCTAGAGAGGAGGGGGAAACCTCTCTCCAGCGTTTCGTCTGCTCCCTCCCCTCCCAGCCTTCCTTTCCCTCGCCCTACCTTCTTGAGTTGCAACGGACTATAGCCATGTGTGCTCGGAAGTCTGAATTGGGCGCATTGATATGTCCTTTGTTGCTTTAAACATTTGGAACAACATTTAAATAGCCCGTTGCACGCACGGGCAGATGCAACTGAGCTTGACACATGAACCGTTCCTAAGTGGTAAAACCAACTCTACCTCGTACCCGCATTTTTGCTCTCGGGCCTATTGAGTGCCCACACCCCCAGTTTTTCAAGATTATCTCCAACTTTTTATGGTAATTGAGGCACTGCATATGCTGTGTTGTACAGTTGAACCTCTTTATAATAAACACTGATATAGAAATTGTCGGATATAATGAACTAATCAAGAAGTTTGGTTGGTCATGCTTTATTTGAATGGGAGTTATAGTTATGTAACAGAACAGAAACCGTGAGATTGGACGCCCTGTTGGTTATAGTGAAGCAACCCTGCTTTTCTCGCATCACGAAATACTCACGAAAGTTATCACAAAGTACAAAAATATAAAAAGTAATCTAAATCGGAAAATTCCGAAAGTTTGGATAGCTCGATGTGCAAAAATGCACGTTTTGGGAGGTAGCGCCACCTATGAACCAAAAGGATAACAACGGGCGCCGCTGGGCAGCCCCTATGGCGCGGCATCAAGAACCAGTGCAGACTAAAGCTGCCTGCCATCCCCTGGCCACTCGTGAGCGGAGCTGCAGACGACAACAAAGCAGAAGACCATCTCCCTGGAGACAAAAGTGAATGTTTTGAGGGCGAAGGACAGAGGTCCGAAGAAAAAAAGACATAGCTGTGGACTTTGAACTTGTACCAAGTACCGTGTTTGCACGATTGTAACGCGCACTTTTTTTCCGGAAAATGCGAGCTCAAATTTGCATGCGGCGTTACAATCGAACCCATGAACCGAAATATAAAAAAAAGTCAAAACTCCGTCATTGCTACATAGTACGCTAGGTGGCGCAAGCTACCTCCTCTTCCAAAGGTACAGCCGCTATCTATTTATCCATCTTTCTATCACATGGTCCAACTAAAGTGAACTCGACGTGACGCCATCTTTCTTTTTGCGTTCCCGATGGTCACACCGGTCACTCCCGTTTCGCTCGTGTCTTCTTCAGTTGTATTGGCAAGATGGAGAAAAGGCGCGTTCATTATGAGGAGTCTTTCAAGCGCAAAGTCAACATCCTTGCGGAACAGGAAGGCAACCGAGCTGCGTCACGAGCATTGAGCGTCCCGGAGACGTGCGTGCGCGACTGGCGTAAACAACGGGCCAGGATTTTCGCCTGCAAAGCTACGCGGAAAGGGTTCAAAAGGCCCCCCAACGTGGACGCTTTCCAGAGCTCGATGACTCTCTAGTGTGGTTGTTTCGAGTGTATGTGTGAGTTTACTGGTTCCATAAAATGTGTATTTCAGGTATGTGGTATTCACCCTCCATATTTTCTACCTGCGCAGTGCAATCGGCATCAAGTAATTTTTCGAATATTTGATGGCTAAATATACCTGCGCGTTACAATCGGGGGCGCGTTACAATCGTGCAAACACGGTATGATGTCAACCATCCTGATTGCAAGGATAAGATCGAAGACTGCTATGCAAACGGAGCCAAGACTGAACAAAAGCGTGTTAGGCCTTGCCTCTACCCAGACGTTGAAGAGGCTCCAATTTTATGTTTTAAGGACGTAAGGCTGAGGAAATCTGCCAATGTCTGGGCAGCTTCTTCAAACAGCAATCAGTCTGGCGTGTCTGTTAGGGCACGATTTCAGCGCGAGCAGCGGTTGGCTCCAGCGCTTCCAAAACTGCCATGAAGTCATCTGCCACACGTTGTCTGGCAAAGCCTCCTCCGCCGTGAAAGCAGACATGCAGAAGTGGCTGAAGAACTTCTGACCTCTACTTCGAAGAGTGTGATGAGTGCGGTGTAAAATGTTGACGAAGACGAGTGTTGTTCAAGTTGCTGTTAGAACGGCAGTTGGCCGTGCAAAAATAAACTTGCCATGGAGGAAAAAAGTGAAAGCCGTTTACAACTCCCTGTAACGCCGAATTAGAGCGCAGCTCTTGAGGAGGAGGGGGAGGCACGGGGGGGGGGGGTCACGTGACCTCGGGAGGGGGGTCACGTGGCCTGGGGGTCACGTGACCTCGAGGAGGGGGGGGGGGAATTTTCCCCGCTAAATTTAGCGGGGAAAATTTTCCGCTAGATTTAGCGGGGAAAATTTTCCGCTAGATTTAGCGGGGAAAATTTCCCGCTAGATTTAGCGGGGAAAATTTCCCGCTAGATTTAGCGGGGAAAATTTTCCGCTAGATTTAGCAGGGAAAATTTCCCGCTAGATTTAGCGGGGAAAATTTTCCGCTAGATATAGCGGGGAAAATTTTCCGCTAGATTTAGCGGGGAAAATTTTCCGCTAGATTTAGCGGGGAAAATTTTCCGCTAGATTTAGCGAGGAAAATTTTCCGCTAGATTTAGCGGGAAAATTTTCCGCTAGATTTAGCGGGGAAAATTTTCCGCTAGATTTAGCAGGGAAAATTTTCCGCTAGATTTAGCGGGAAAATTTTCCGCTAGATTTAGCGGGGAAAATTTCCCGCTAGATTTAGCGGGGAAAATTTTCCGCTAGATTTAGCGGGGAAAATTTTCCGCTAGATATAGCGGGAAAATTTTCCGCTAGATTTAGCGGGGAAAATTTCCCGCTAGATTTAGCGGGGAAAATTTGCCGCTAGATTTGGCGGGGAAAATTTCCCGCTAAGATTTAGCGGGGAAAATTTCCCGCTAGATTTAGCGGGGAAAATTTCCCGCTAGATTTAGCGGGAAAATTTTTCCGCTAGATGAAGCGGGGAAAATTTCCCGCTAGATTTAGCGGGGAAAATTTTCCGCTAGATTTAAGCGGGGAAAATTTTCCGCTAGATTTAGCGGGGAAAATTTCCCGCTAGATTTAGCGGGGAAAATTTTCCGCTAGATTTAGCGGGGAAAATTTCCCGCTAGATTTAGAGGGAAAATTTTCCGCTAAATTTAGCGGGAATATTTACCCATCATGCACCGCGCGGTTACGCCGACGCCGACGGCTGACGGCGGCCGCCGCTTAAGCCGGAAACGGGCGCCTAAGAGCTGCGCTCTAAAAGCTGACTGCATCTCCACGTGGTGAATGATGTTGATTGGGGCGAAGCTCTGGTGGTGCTTGTCTGCGTAGATGCTGAGCCGCAGCATGCCAAGCCTTTGTTCGTTTTCATCCATGTCAGAAAGAATGTGTGGTATGGAACGTGGTTATATATGCATTTGAGCATTTGACCACAGCGCCCTCTCCTGTATAGACGTTGAGCGGCTACATGCAACGTTTCATCCATGACATCCCCAGCTCTTGAGTTACTATACTTCGTTTCACCTTATGTTGTACCGCAGCGAAGGCTAGAAGCGCGAGCTCATAGCGTTGGCAGCTGCCTTTTGTGCACGAGAGCTTGTGCCGCCGAGATGTGCCCTAGAGCACGGAGCTCATGCTTGTAGCCTTTCCTGCGGTACAACACAAGGTGAAACAGAGTATACCACATCTCAGAGCCCCTACTTGTCCCCGATCGGCTGCGCAAACAGATCTCAACATTTTAATGCGAATAGCATTCTTTGGATACTTCACGCACTTTTCGTCTATGTATCTATCTATCTATCTATCTATCTATCTATCTATATCTATCTGGCTATCTAACCTCTTACGCCGCGGGTCGATAAATAAATAAAAAAGACCGGCGCCGGCTGGGATTCGAACCGTTGACCCTTTGATCAGCAGGCAGACGCGCTAACCACAGAGCTATGAAGGCAGTCATTCACCGCACTCTAAACATTTGTTTATATCTTTACCATAGGACGCGCTTTGCAGCGCTGTCACAGCTACCGGTGCGCGCGCGTTCCATGCACGAGGGCTAGCTCACCCTCTCCCGCGCTCACCCTCTCCCTCTAGCTCACCCTCTCCTGCGCTCGGGAGACCTCTAGCTCAGCCTCACGAGAGCGGAATGAGCCCTCGTGCATGGAACGCGCGCGCACCGGTAGCTGTAGACAGCGCTGTAAGCGCGTCCTATGGTAAAGATATAAACAACCGTTTAGAGTACCGTTGGTTGAGACTAGCTGAGACGCCAGAAAGTCTGGTCGGTACCATTTTGAGTGTTTGTGCGTATGGCGCGTGCTTTGCTCGCCTTCCTAAGTGACACAAACGCACGTGCTGGGCTGCGGAGATTGTGCGCAGGGCTGTGAAAGTGTCAACAAATTTAGAATCGCCTCAAGAGTGGGCTGGCGTATCTAGAGTGTGCCGGCCACCTGACGAACGCGCAAAACTCCGCACCGTTTGATGCTATTCGCATTAACGTAGATAATCATTCCCAAAGGATGGGTTCTGCTGATTTTTTTTTATCATTTTTTTTTATCTTTTTTTGTTCATTTTTTTACCTTTTTTTTTGCCCTACACAAGCACGTGAGTTCACTTGCTCGTAAATTTTGTTTATCATTTTTTTTTCTTTTTTTTTTTGCCCTACACGAGCACGTGAGCATGTGCTCATGAGCACGTGAGCAGGAGCTTGAGCACCCGACTCCGAACGGACATAGGACATGGCTAGCCCCTAAGGCGCTTCGCCCCTAAAAGCACAAAGACCGGGTGATTGTCGTCGTTGCGGCCAACCTGGACGGCTCTGACAAAAGGCGGTTCACTGGCATCGGAAAGTCTGCTCGGCCCATGTGCCTCCAGGGCGTCCGGCATCTGCAGGCAGACTACTGGTCCAATAAAAGTGAAAGCCGTTTACAACTCCCTTTAAAGGGACACTGACAGGGTGTTTATGCTCGCCGAGGTTTTTAGTTGTACATAACATATGAGAGCCCAACTACCCAAAACAAAATTTGCGACTCGAAATTCGGTTTCTTTCCGCCCGAAAATTGCCGATCAAGAACTGGCCGGTTCGAGTCTCGCTCACTCTCTTTTCGTGGTCACGGGCCGTTTTCTAATAGCGAGTTCGTTTCCACGGCACTCGTGTCCACGCGTGCCCACTCGCGGCGTCAAGCGAGTTCGTTTCGGCCGGCACTCCACGAGTGGTTGCACTCTGCGAATTCGTTTCAGCGGCGGCACCCCACGCGTGCATGCACTCGCTGCACCGAGAAAATCGAGTGCGCGCCAAAATGCAATCCCGTCATGCCTCCCTCCGGCGAGGCCGGCGAGGAGCGGGAGCAGACGACAAAGATTCGTCTGCTACGATGTGTCGCGGGACCGAAAGGAAAAAATTAGATTTTCTTGTAGAAATCGTTTCCCGCGGGCAACGGAGTCAAACGCGAGCTTGAATTGTGAGTGTGTGCTATTTCATGAAGGAAGCAATTGACAAACCGTGCTTTATTTGAAAGTTTTAAGTCACTTTGTTGCCGTACAAACGCTGAAATATACCAGTGTATAAAAAATGCTCAGAACAAACGCATCAGCGGCCCCCGAGATGTTTATCACCATCCGTGTGCGGGTGAAAAATTGAACATTTGTCGACAAAACTCCCCCAGCAGAAGCCTCTGACTGCCCAATAAGCATCAGAGAAAGCTAAACATAGTGACTTTACCCGAGGCTTGGGCAACATCATCATGTTTAACATTTACCTACGTCAGCTAACTTGCCCCGTCGTATTTTGTTCGGGAAAGTTCTCGTTCTCGACGACCTCACCAAGGCTAATATCTGATCCACCTGTAATGACGATCGCAATCGAAAGTCCCACGAAGCGTTTTGCTGGATATTCCAACAGACTAGTTTTAAGCCGTACCCTTTCAGTGGTTCACGCATAATACCATGCTCCAACGAATCAAGCTTCTGCTCGGACAGCATCATCAGTTTTCTTCAGTGTAAACGGTTATAAGAATTGAAAGATCGCAACCAGCTGCTTTGTAGACAGCTGGTTGCGGAAATTTACGCCGTCTGTAACTATCTCTACAACAGCCGAGTTGCTTGAAGTCATGGCAACTATAAACTAGCGGTCGCAGCGACCAACGTTTGTAGATAAACGTTGGTAGCGACTGCACTCTCGCATTCCCGCCCACCACACCAAACAGAAAGGCGCTAGTTTCGGTTTGAGGTCGGTACCTTTTCTACAACATAGATGGCGGCAGCATCAGTCTTCTGCACTCGGTGCGTTTGGCGAGTTCGTTTGAGTCCAGTTTTCCGTGCAACACCCTGCGAGTGCGATGCATTCTGGGAGAGAACTCGAACGGTGCCAGTGCGTGTGAAACGAACTCGCTATAAGGTACTCGATGCGACCACCAAATTTAGTGAAAGTCGATTCGTCACTGAAGGCACCATAGGTCGGCATTTTGGAACCCACTCACTCACCATCACATCACTAATTACATCAACATCTAAAAGTCACAGCCTTTCACATCACAAAGTACATCGACGTCCAAAAGTCACAGCGTTTCACATCACAGAGTACACCGACGTCCAAAAGTCACGGCCGTTCACATCACAAAGTACAGCGAAGTCCAAAAGTCACGGCCGTTCACATCACCGAGTACACCGACGTCCAAAAATCACGACCATTCACATCACGGAGTACAACCGGATAACAAACTCATCCCCATCACGTTACCGCAGTCTCTGAACTCAAAAAGTCATTCACCGTCACTTCACGAATCCGTCAAGTTCACGAAGTACTCCACCGTCACATCACGAATGCGACAGAGTTCATGAAGCATTCCCCATCACATCACCGCCAACTTTGAATTCACAAAGTCGCTCACCGTCCCATCACGAGCTCATCGAGTTCGTGATGGGGAGTCGTTCCCCTCACGTCCGTGAACTGATCCCGTTCATGAAGTCGTTCGCCTTCACGTGGTTTGAGCGAGTGAGCGAGCTCACGAGTGAATTCGCCGAGCCCATCTCGACTTCACGGCCCTTCACCGAGTCACCGCTAACGGCGCCACTGTCTCCGGTTCTCGGCCATCCTCCAAGTTCACAGCCTTCGCTGCCCTTCACCGAGTCACCGCTATGGCGCCACTGTCTCCGGCTCCCATTCTCCAAGTTCTCTTGCAGCGGCGCTGGATGCTAACTGGATGCGTGTGTCAGTGTGTGTGCGTGCGCGTGTGTGTGTGTGTGTGGGGAGGGGGGGGGGGTTGGCTGGGCTACGTACCCTGTCATTTTGTTTGTTTAGCTTGTTCCTCTGGCTTTTCGTTTTATTGTCCAGTTTTTTGTTGTTTATTTTTTTCGTTTCGTTTCACGTTTTCTTTATCATGCGCGCATGCTGTGGAGAGCGAGCGGCTTCTTGACTCCGCCTGGTTGTCCGCGTTGATTGTGAAGGGCCCCCGCCTGTCGTTTTTTTTTTAACTTTTGTTGTGCACGCCTTTTTCTACGAAAAAAAAAGAAGACGCTTTTGTTGCAAACGACCGTTTGCCGAGGGGGCAAAAGGGACGGACAGACACGAACCTGCGTGAACGATTTTTGTGAAACATTTTCACGAACGTTAATACGGGTCCACAATATATGAGCGAATAACGTTTTAGCGAATTACATTTTAGCGAATAGAGATCGCATACGCGAATTGACGTTTAGGTGAATGACGTTTTAGCGAATAGGCTGTAGTGGCGGCAATCTGGGCTTCCAAACAGATCGCGCTACGGGGTATGTTGGGAAGGATAGCAAGGGGTGCCTTGCTATAGTTTGGGGAAAATTAATATGATCTCAAGCTCGAGCGTGCATCGCCAAAGGTTCGGCAAGCTGGAAAACGGGACGCCGGCGGCCTCCATTTTATCTATTCGCTCAAATGAACGCCGCCATTCGCTAAAGTGTCATTCGATGAAACGTCCTGGTCGAGGTTTCGCTTGCTAAACCGTCGTTCGATCAGTACAAAATTGCTCTGCGTGTTTTATCGTACTAATTATTATCGCACGGCAAGCGTGAGCTCCATGAAAACCAGCCTATCGTTGCCTACCTTACTTTACGTCGTAAAATAGCGCGTTAATGTCGCTTTCATAATAGACACCATAATAATGCAATACTTCACAACCGACTGCTGAATCACCCGTCTAATATTTTGTCACGCATTCATCATATATATATAAAGTAGACATTCCAAAACAAGAGTCATTCATTCCCAAAATTTCAGTGGACTGGAACCACCTTCCCGCATCTATTGCCACAATTGCCACTTACCATATGTTTAAAACTGCCGTCAATAATCTATACAGTTCAGACTGAGCTCGAAAGTGTACAGCTGCCTTATATTTTTGTTATGTTCTCTTCTAACCCCCTCACCTCTGTAATGCCAGTGGCCCTGAGGGTATTTCAATTAAACAAATAAATTAAAAAAAGTAAGTGCCTCCCCTGAAAAACCTTTTAAAGAGGCGACCTGCAGCTTGCCGGAACAATGAAATCTGTGTTGTATTCGACCCCGTTGGTGACAGCACACCTCATCATTAATTAAACCACTCATTCGATCATTCACCTCAAAGCAATATGTTTACTTCTGAGCGTGTTCGTGTCGCTCACCCTACTTTGAGCGAAATGCTGTCGAGATAGCTAACGATGGCGGTCGACTCCCCTTTTCTCGGCTTTAAACCGAGGCGAGGCGCGCGACTCACGCGCGCCTCGCGCTCGTTGTTTTACGCCGGGCTTTGGCTGCGCACTATTAGCGGCGAGATGTTTCGGTGGCGCCCTCGTACGGTTACCTTTCGTGACGTCATTGCCTTGCGAACAACAAGTTTGATGGTGTTTGTAATTAGCATGGCGGAAGCTTGAAATCATAGCGTTATTCAACCGACACTGTCAACACCGTCAAAAATTGAAGTCCTCACGTTCCTCTTATTTCCATCCATGAGAACTCCTTTGCTGACGTCATAGTCAGCATTCGGCCAATCGTGGAAGGACGACCACAGCGACGCTTTCGATCGCACACATCGCCAATAGACTCGTATTATTAGCGGCGAGATGTTTTGGTGGCGCCCTCCTATGGTTCCCCCTTGTGACGTCATTACCTTGCGAACAACAAGTTCGATGGTGTTTGTAAATAGCATGGTGGAAGCTTGAAATCATTGCGCTCTCAAAGAAACACTGCCAACACCGTCAAAATTGAAGTTCTTTCATTCCTCTTATTCCGTCGATGATAAATCCCCTTTCCGACGTCATAGTCAGCGTTCGGCCAATCGTGGAAGGCCGACCACAGCGACGCTTTCGGTCGCGCACGGGGCTAATAGGGAGTATTCGCTGGTGGCCAGATCTGTGTGCGTGGTTGCTGAGCGCGTGCTGATGGCGAGCTTCCACAGTTCTTTTGCAACGTGCATTCCAAACCATCAAGATTTCCGATCTCAGCAGGCTATTAATGTAAGCTCGTTCTGAGCATGCGCCCTAAACATCGCCCTAAAATATGGCGTCCGGTGAATACCCCTTATAGGTAGTGTACTGTGTCTTCTGAGTTCATTTTTGAATAGAGTCGGAGCGTGTTTTTCGGAGTTTATTTTTTACAATAAATTTGGGGTGTTTTTCGGAGCTTTCTTTTATGGTACACAGAATTCGGAGTTTGTCGGCTTCTTCGGTGGTGTGAACTCAATTTAGAAAACAGCAGTTTGCGAATTTAGTAAATCAGCCTTTTCATATGCGAGACTTCGACTGTGGTCGTAAGAGAGGCTACCTTGTTTTTATGATAACGGGATAAGTTCATAAGTTGCAACTAGAAAAGATGACAAACGTAAAGCTCGTTGAAAATCCCGGTCGAATATAAAGACCTGTCGGCGTTATTACGTCTGGCAGCCCCAAATATTCGGAGTTTTTCTTATAAATTCGAATCGGCAAAATTTTAAACGGCAAGTATTCTTTGGATTTTATCGGATTTATTCGAAAACGCGGAACCCTAATTATACTGTAGTAGGCTCACGCAAAAGGTAGAACTTACTGCATTCTTAACCTGGTTAAGACTGCAGTTCGAAGCCCCCAGCACGCACTCGCTCCCTTCTGCCGAGCATTCGCTGCGCTTGCAGGCTTGTGCTTTTCTGGTGACGCAGGTCCACGAGAACAACATGCATACCAAATCAATAAAAGACGAAGTTCCCGGGGCGCGCGGAATACGCATGCCTCGAGAGTCGAGGCACAGAGAAAGCTACCAGCTCCAGGTGTCGGATGCGCAGTGGTGACCCGGAGGCTAGAAACCTCGCGCTGCAGGCAGAACTTGCACTGCGGTCTTCACCTGTCACCAAATATAAGTGCAATAGCGCAATGTGCTGAACGTACTGGGCACGCTACACCTATGTCGATACCTGTGGGCGGCATGTTTTCGCATTTCGTTAAACTCCTACGCATCCAAAGCTCCGTTCGACTAAACATAAAAGGAACCACGGCGCAAAAGGACACACAGACACGTAGAACAGCGACACGTGCACAGCGCTGTCTTTCTTGCTTTCCCTGTGTCCTCTTGAGCTGTTTTTCCTTGTATGAACGGTCTTCGTCTAAAGTCCACGGCCCACTAAGCCGCTCCGGCCAGGCGCGTTCGACTATACATATATTGGACAAAGAGCCAATCATTTGCTGAAGTCCGACGGGGCGGTGTTCGCTAATATAATGGTCTCGGAAACTTGAAGCGGAAACTTGAAACAAACCATTGAAATGCGATGTTGTCGGCGTCGGTGCGGGTCCCCCTACCCTTTTTCGCGTTCGAATTGTTGATTCTACGTCCTCCTGGCAATGCCTGACTACTTGAGCGTTCTCATCGAAATTACCGAGGCTCGCTACACCGCAAACCTTCGCGTGAATAATGTGACATGCGGCGATCCATTCCGCGTGGACGCCGCAGAATGTACGCGAAAGCCTGATTCGCATGGTGAGATTTCGCTCGCAATTTTCAGTCACAACGTCGCTCGGGCTTCAAAAGCCCGAGTGAACCTTAGCTGAGATGATCGACGTCGATACTGAAAATCACAAGCCGAATCGGACCAAGTGAATGAGGCATAACAAGTCGGTGATGGTCACTGGTACCAATGATCGACATCTCCTTGTATCCACTGTTTACATCGAGCCTGTTTACCAGTCTTCAAATTTAAGTCTTTTGAGGCCTGCGCTCACTTCTTATCGCAAGTACCGGGCCAACATTTGGTCTACGGGCCGGTGTCGTCTAAAAGAGCAGACGACAAGCAGAAACGTTTGAAAGAGCAGACGACAGTTCGAACGATCAGGCGGCCGTTCGATCTTGAAGACGCACTGAACGTAGTTGTCAGGTGCTCCTTACAACTTGGCGGCATTCCCGCTTTTATGATGGAACAAAACAAATAAATCTGATGACAAGTATCCGTGAATTCAACCCAAAGTGCTTCCCCCCAAGCAATCGCGTGGTCCGACGGCGACTGGTTTTCCATTTTCACGGCGCATATCCACGTTCTCGGACGAACCGAGCACATGAAAACTGATCTTCAAACCTTTCTCGACTCTTTTGGTACAGTTCCAGTCGCGGCGTTTTGACGAGAAGGCAAGTTTTTGTCAGGTTCCTTTCAATACAACGCAAGAATACACGTCTCACATGGGGACTTCCACCAACAGTTCCAGACCGGAAGTGCGCCCGACGCGCCACCACCGCGCCGTGACGTGACAGAGATGAGTTCGTTTCGGCGACATGTGATTGGCGATCTTTGTGCTTTGCGGGAGAGTAGACGCACGGGCATTTTTAGAGTGTATAGCCTCAGTTCGAACGCGAAAGAAGTGGGCCGCGTCTCGCATCCTTCGCTGCAAATGATTTTGAAATGCGATAGCATTGCATCATGGAGAAGACATATGCGCTGATTTTCCGACGAAAGCACAGCGAGTATGATAGAACGAAACCGGTAATGATCGCACCGGCAATGCTACCTCATGAAGCACAGAGCCTGGATCTTTGCATGTTCTCGCCCCTTAAACTTAGTGTTCAGGAGAGGCACGTGATGCGGATACACACTGCACGCGTCGCTGCTGAGTCAGAGACGGTCACAAACAGCGCGCACGACATGGAACGGATGCGCAAGCGCAGCAGGAGAAAGGACACATACCTGCAGTATCTGGCTATTTCACGTGGATGAGCCTTCCTGGTCAGCGTCGACAAGAAGCCTTTACGTAATTATATCGGTGTATGTGATTTATTTAGTGAAAGGTAATAATCAGTGTCGGAGACGCGTTCGACGCAAAAGAATATACGACACCGTTTTACACGACAGAAATCCTTAGAAAACTTTAATGCGCCAGGACATGGAGCACTCTCAGCAGGCGGCTTATAAACGCTCCGCCGATGCAGAGGCCAAGTCGTTTCATGAAACAGATGTGGAGTTTTGGCTGAAAGAAATGCTAAAACATTTAAAATTGGCCCGGTCGAGTTTTGTTCGCCGTTCCGCGAAACGATTCACGTAAGACTACGTCTGGGTGGCGCGAGAGACGAAACGTGGCTATGCATGCAGTCTTCGTTTATATTGGAAAAAATCACGGCACCACGTAGATTTAATGAATTCGTAAATTGGAAGCGTAGCGCGACGATGTGAGATGAACAATATGACGCAGATTCATCGCAAGCCATCAACATTTCTTTTGAAGACCATGTCGACGCACGAGGCGCTGTTGAAATTTTCTTTTAATGCAACAAATCTGGTGGTACAGTGGTGGTGATGGCGTGTCGTCAGGGAGCAGAGGAGGGGACTAGCCCAGCTGCGTGATGTAAAATGGTTCGTCCGGAGTCAAAAACAACCAGACCAGATGAGAAACGCCGAAAGATGCGAAAACAAGTAGAGCGGGAGAGGCAGAAACAGAAAAGTGAAAAGAACAGGCGTTTTAATGTAGAAAAGAACAACGATATTTATCATTCACTTTCACTGTGTTGGTTCTGGAATATATACTCTTGATAAAATTTTGACATTATATAACTTAATGTCTTCGTGACATATTTGCGGGAATGTTCATTTTACTTTTAATTGCTTCAACATTCTTATCCCGAAGGCGGCCTTCAGTGCACCAGTGAAAAAAATACTATTTTATCGAGGACATTGGTCAGTGTGTGTATGCGCGCGAGCGCATGTATGTGTGCATGTGTGCGTGCGTCTGTATGTTTTCTAAAGAATGCTTGGAGCAAAGAGAAAACGATGTTAGCCCTCAGTCTTAGGTACACCATGTATTTAATTCGTTGCTCCAGGATAAAACAAGAATATACTTCGTAATACACAAAAGCTTCTCAGTCTCTTTTCTTTAGTAGTTTCTAAGTATAAAAAAAAAACGGGGGAAAGGAGAATGTTTTATTACGGGGTCCTCAGGTGCTCGTTTCCCATCTCTGAGCTGTGTTCAACCGTTGATAGTCTAGCCTGTCGGGCTGTTCGGTCAACCAGTTCAACTATGATTACGAAGGCATATTTGTTTGTCATGTTTCTCGCTTTTGTCTGAACGCGCATTTATTGTAGATCTTGTTTGGTTTCGGCATGACGCTTCCATACACACAAGAAACATCCGAGAATATCCTGTAAATAAAAATAATACCAATACGTGTGTGACTAGAAGTAGTTTGATGAATTAACGGAAAAAAGTGACACAAGAAGACAGTTTGTTATTATGACATTTGCGCTATCTTGCATTGAATTGGTACTACCCCCAATAGGAATGTCGACACCGGTCACGGTAATGCTGGTTACTTCAGAGCATGCTAGCGAAAAGAAGATATAACAAAACAAAGATACAGAGACGAGGACGGACAACACAACTTTCCGACCGGCACTGGCACGCTGCAGCAACTGTGGTAGCAGCCGCAGACTACGCGATTCTCATGAAAGACAGGCCGCCGGATGTTCCCGACGGAGGGAGGCGACGGGAGTCGGGAGTCGGGACCCGTTCTCAAGGGTAGTAAAAGAGGAAAGAGTGTCTCGCACGACAGAGGGAAGGGCCGTTTGACGTGTCTTGGCTGCTCTGTCCAATGTACAAAGCGACAGAAGAGAGAAAAGGAGAAAAAGAAGGAGAATTTGGCCGGGGGGGGGGGGGGCTGCGGTTAGGGGAGGGTTGCTGGGCCCGCCTGGCCCCTGGGTAGCTTGGAGCTGAGGGTGAAGAAACACGATATCTGCGTCGAAAAGGACTGGAGAGAGATGGAGGTCCGATAGACATTTCTGATATCGCTGCTTATAAATTGCAGATTGATTTTGCGGAGTACCATTGGGGAGGAAGTGGCCGAGTGGGCTAACCGCTGCCCTCAGCTCGGAGCGTGGAGCCAGCTGGTGCCTGGGAACCTCCTGGCTCAACCGCCGCCCCCGCCCGTTTTGACTGGGATGAGCCAGACCGGCACGCGCGTTCGTGTGACTACTACTGGCATGCACGTTAAAACCCCAGGT
>JAZHYW010008147.1:0-35733 GCA_037355805.1 Ixodes ricinus | reverse complement strand
TATACATTGAACCGAAATTTCGAGCTCACAAAACGAGGCTGGACGGATAGGCGGGACGCTGCAAAATCCAAGAACATCACTCGTACAGCGATATCTCTAACGGATCGCCGTATTTTTGGAAACGTGCGCGATTGAACAGGACCGACGAGGCCGACGAGACAAGTCACGTCACGATTCTCATTCCCTCTTCTCTTCGCTTCGTCTCGTCGAGTTGGCGAACCGGAGCGAGGAGGAGAGAAGCGAGGCAGCTTCCCCTCATTCTCAAGGTTTTCCAGGAGGAAAGTGACGTCATAGACCCCGCTTGATCGCGCCCTTCTTTTCCAAAAGTACGGCCATACGTTTGAGATATTGCGTGTATAGTGATGTTTTAAAGTTCGTAGCGTCCCGTTCGATGCTTCTGCGGCCTTATTTTGCGAAATACAAAGTTCGGTTCAGTATCCCTCTACAAGGGTTAGTTTACATGCTGTAGACGTAGTCAGGATGTCTCTGGATGCGGCCGTAATGTTCAACACATAATTTGACAAGTTTGAAATAGTAACCTAAACTACAAGTCAGAGTAATGTTGTTGTTTTGTTGTTGTTTTTTTCTCGCAGAGTTAGCTATTCTCAAAATTGGTCGAAGAGGCCGGGAGGCTCTACCGGCCACTCTGAAAATGTGATTTCAAATGTCGTAATACGGGGCTAATGGCGACAGTACAGCTCGTTCCCGACAGGTCACAAAGAAGTTTAATGGTTTGCAATGAATGCTGTGGAAGCAGTTGCCAGCCAAGCGAAAGAGAAAAACTCCCCAAATAGTGTTTTTATAGACTGCCTGCTCGACTTGCCCGTCACACAACATGTTAGTCACTCCACTGGAAAGTGCGAGAAAATTTGAATGCTGGTTTTGGCATAACCTTCATTTGCCAATTTTCTCAATAGCTATTTTCAATCTAGAGATAATTAGTAGCGTGCCGGGAAGAGTAAGATCTGGTAATGATAAAAATGTGTTTACGTCTGGGTATCTAAAAAACAAAACAGAAAGAAACCGCGAAGCGAGTGGGCGGTTCGAACGTCTCCGATGTTTGCAGGCGGACGTGATGGCGGAGGAGATTCGACAAACCTTCATCGAGAAATCCGAGACGATGAAGGGTCTCGATCCCTGGACCCAAAACAACGTCAGGTGGAACGTGAGTACGCGGCGGTATACGCGCTGAAGGGCACCAGCAGGTGCGAACTGGACACTCAACGATCGCCCCACATTTCCCCAGGCCCAGAACGTCGGGTTGCACTCCCTCTTGGCGCCCCAGTTTTCGAGCCATGGGTCGGTGGAGGAGTTCGGGAATCAGGTAATCCTCGAGGACACTCCTTTAGGTAGGAGCCCTTACGTAACGTGAGAACCTAAGGGAGAGGAGAGAGGAGAGCGCAGGGGGGGGGGGGGGGGGCGCCGATCCACCTTGGCAGCACCTTTGGCGGCTATTTGGCGGCGCGGCGTGACCAGCGGTATAGAGTCTGCATTGCGACGCATAGTGAAGCGTTACCCGCTCACATCTCCAATCTAATGGGCCCGCGGAGTCTTGGTCGCCCCTGCGCCTTATCGCGGCCCTGTTCCTCGATCTCGCCCCGGACTCAGTAAAGGTTCGCCACCTTCACAGTCAAACTCCTAATAGCGTCCGGCGTTGCTCTGTCTGTCTTTTCGCGTCGATCGAACCGCCGGAGTTTCTCGATGCTGGGATTTAGTTGTGTCCTCTTCAGTTGTAGGCGGCAAGGACGGCAACACGCCGCCACATTTTTCGTTTATCTGTGCCGGGATATGCCTCTATCGGAAGCTCTTGAGTATTCGAAGATCCAGACACCACTACGGGATGACATTCACCAGGGCCACTAAATAAAATGCATGTTGTCTCCTTCATCCGTTCGCCTCACTTCATCATTGCCACAGGACAGGTTATTGCCACTTTAGGTGCTGCTGTGTCCTTGTCCCTAGCATATGGCCTTTGTGGAGGCTTGTCAACGCCCGCTTCGATGGCTTGGCATCTCGGTAAGACAAGAGAAGGTCGGTTATGGCGGCTCAATCTGGCGCATGGCGCAAGCAATGAGCCAGCTGGTTCACTGCTTACGATGGGCCAGCTGAACAAAGGATACACACACACACAAACACACACACACACACACACACACACACACACACACACACACACACACACACACACACACACACACACACACACACACACACACACACACACACACACACACACACACACACACACACACACACACACACACACACACACACACACACACACACACACACACACACACACACACACACACACACACACACACACACACACACACACACACACGCACAGCACGCACGCACGCACGCGCGCGCACACACACACACACACACACACACACACACACACACACACACACACACACACACCATTCACAATGTAGTGCAATCTTTGTTCACATGGCCCATCGTAGGCGTGAGTATTCTTGGGTCCCACTAGTGGCAGTATAGCTCGCGTGAAACGAAAATCATTCCAACTGTATATCGTTGCACCGTCCCTTAAAAAAAACATACCGCAAATTATTACCGGTAATCTTTTTTTTTTAAATTATTGTTCGAATTGTGAAACTGTTTATGAGTGTGGGCTCGTGTTTCCGCAATACCTTCGTTTTCAAATACATGTTTCTAAACCTGTTGTATATTTAATTTTTGTCTTTTCCCTCTAGGTGAATTCCGCTGTCCCGTGGAAGAACAAGTCACTCGACTATTTCCTCGGTCTCAGCAAATTCGTTGCAGCGGGATGGATGGAGCCCATGCGGACGCTGCTTTCGGGAGAGAGGTTGGGAATCGTGTTTTCCAATCCATTGTTTTCACAAATAACTGGCGCCGCCTGGCGAGAAAACGGGGTTCGAGGAATCACGGGAGGAAAGTAATGCGCGCATTAAGAAAGAGAGGGATCAAGCCAACGAGGTAGAGGGGCTTAGAGGCGATAAACCGGGGTTCCGGTCTGCACTCGAAAGTGACCCCCATAAGGCGGCTGCCATTGTACGCAAATGTGACCACACGTCACGTGACCAAACCAATTACGTGAAGTCACAGGAAAGATGACAGCGCCCAGGCAGCGGCTGGCCCCAGCTGGGCCGGAGCTTGTCGGATGCTTTGTTCGTTGCCATTCGTCTCGGCAAATTGATTTCAGACGCGGAAGCAGTCATAAGAGGCCGATCGAAAGCGACTTCAGAGTTCAGCGTGGTGTCTGACGTAGGTATAACGTGAACAGAAGGAGGAACGGTGTGCATTTCGCTGGTGACCGACGGGGATATTGCCACGAAAGAGACAATCGGCCCTGCGTTGCTCGGACCTCAGATTGATTCGGATACCGCTAGGATGAATTTTAAGGCGACGTTTCTGTGCTCTCGTTGACCATCGGAATCTTTGAGGTCTGCAGTGAAGCGTGTGCAATATATTTGGATACACAGTTTAGCAGCGGAAATTCCGTGAGTCGTGATTGGCAGTGTGCAATCGTGGTGCCACTTCGTTCAAATGACCGCAGCTCACTTTGGTTTTGCGGTGCACCGGAGAGTTGCCTTGAAGCTTGTAGTTCCCGTGTCGTGCTAAATGATGCTGTGCTGCTTCCCAAATTGTTATGGCGTAGATGTGCACTTTCACGGAGCACAGGTGTTGCCGTTGGTATTGATTCCGCTTGTATGTCGCACGTTTCGTCGACACAAGTTTCATTGACACACGGTACGCGAATCGCATGCTGTATGGACATTTCATCGCGCGTGTTACCTACCCAGTCCACCCGTTCACGCCGCATTGCGACGACAGTCTGCAGCGGCTCATTACCAGAAAAGTGGTCCCACATCCATTTCAGTTCCGCTCGTCTACGGCAGTCGCCAAACCCCGAAGGAGAGAATTTCTTCATACATAATGCCACTAAAGCAGTGCAGCTTCTTTAGTGGTCAGGATAGACTCTCTTCGGTCTGTTTTGTTATATTGTCACGGATGCTTGCTCCAGTCCTATTTTCTATCAATATTTACTATTCTGGAAAGTTCCAGGCCATGCTCAGTTGTCATTGTATGTTCTGGTGGAGGTGCTGCACACTTTATCCATAGCCCTTCACTCTGTGTGGACCCAGGCGGCATAGCCGAGTTTCCCGATAACAAAACATGGGTGGCGAATTATCCCGCGCCTTAACCCCCGGGGAGCCGTGAACCAAGTCCTATCCCGAGCCCGGCAGAAAAACCGCAAGACGAGCGAGTACCACAAGGGCGAACCTCGGAAACACACCACGAAGAACCTGAAATCCAAGCTAGTCGCTACTACCAGCAAGAACCCCCGGAATTCGGTCTTTTGCCAGAAAAACCGAAGCTGACTAAGCCAACAATAACAAACCTGTAGCAGCGAACCGCATCCGCTCCCACCACTGTTTGCATTCCCGTCGCACCTCACACTCCGATGCCCTTTCACGCAAGGTGTATGAAGACGTCGAGGGCTGGATTGGGCAATATGACCGTGTCGCCCGCCACAGTGGGTAGACGGACAATTAGCTCCTGCAGAACCTATTGGCCTCGAGCGGGACCGATTGGAGCGCTGCGATCGCTCGACCGTGACGTAGGATGGAGGATCACGTGATAAGGCCAGCTATTCCGCCTTGCTTTGGTCGGGGCCTTCGGAAGCCTTTCAATCGGTACTTTCGCATTTTTTTCTGTGTTTGAAGCTTGATCAGTACAGTCGTGGATCGGCTTCGGCAGCTGTCGAGCTCAGGGAGCAATGGTAAAGTACTGTTCGGGGCCGCAATGCCGCAGTTACGCGACCGACCCAAATATCAGCTACCACATCTACCCCAAGAAGAAGCATTCCAATATGATTCATAAAATGTGAACAGTCTCACCCTGCGTGGCAGTACCTTTCTCATACAGCTTCAATATTATCTGAACAATGGGGCTAAAAATGTATGTACAAGTTGGCGTCACGCAATGCAAGTAGAGCTGAGTGCTAATAGACTTGAAACAGTAACTTACAGAGGGTAACAAGCCATAAAATTTCACTGACTATTTTAATGCAAACATCACTCACAGCTTAGTGGTATTTAAGCAACCAGCAGCTGCATTAATGTAAGAATTTTACGTCGCTTTATTTATTTTACTTTAAAGATTGCTGATGCAAGTAGCTGCACTCGTATTAGCAAGTAATATTTTTATTTTTGTAACCTATCTGCTTATCTTGTAGGAGCCCAAATAAAACAATTCTACAACTCTAATAAACCTAGCTACATGAATATTTGCATAATCTTTCTTTACAAAAGAAAAACAGCGATGCTGTACACGAACTGTCATTGGCCTTTGAATGGTCTGATATTTCATTTATGAAATTAAATGTTATCAACAAGCTTTAATATTCGTCGCTCGAAAATTCCGACATCGCAAAAAAGTTACAAAACCTGTGCTTCAAAAACGTAAAAAAAAAATTAGTTGCATCATCTTGATTTTGCGACTCGCGACTTGGGAAGCGAGCATGTTACCACTGAGCCACGAGAATTTGTTTTCTTTATTCCTGAGCTACGATAACAACGGGAGATGACCGATTATATTTGGAAAAAGGCGCTTCACTTCACCGTTCATCGCAAATCGCAATCTCTAAAGGCCGGTTGAGATACTTGCGTTCATGAATGCGTTTAACTGCGTTGTGTTGAGAACCGAAAGCGAGACACCGGCACATCTGTGCTTCGTATGAAGCGCGGAATTCAATTCAAGGAATCATGTTTGCACGCGATATAAGCAGCAGGGATGTCCTGGTTTCTCGCAGCCGAAACGCAGTCAAACGCAATCAAACGCAACTGTCTGAGTGCTCCAGTTGTTTCGCTCCCGGCTCTGGCCGCGAGTTCGATCGATTCCACAGCACGCTGGCCGGTGGGTACATACAACCTAACCAAGTAATGATACACGGCATGTTCCTTCACCCATGCTTTGCAGGAGCTCGATGTGTCACCGACGTTTCTTCCATCCAGCTCGTGCGGGTACGAAGTGAGTGCCGACGTTTCGAGTACGAATCCAATGAACGTGTAGCAATCCTTATCCAGCTTCTTGATTCTACAGAACACGTGTCCCGCTTCAAGAACACTTTCGCCCTCAAGCAACAGGCGGGACATTTAGTGGGCCTTGTCCACGATCGCTATTGATGCTGCTTACAGACAGCACAACTGAAAAGGGATACACAGTTGTAACGGGGTGCCCGGTCGAATATGAAGTTAAAAAAATAAAAAAATTCGCCTGCCTTCAACGGTAGGTCGCACTTCGTAAGTATTCATTGCGATACGCGAGACAGCCGCCGAAAACGACAAGTTGACCCGTACCCTCCGCCGCGCCAGTCCACGCCGCCGCGCTTCCGTGCAGCGACCGTTTCCCTGCTCGCCTGCAACCGGCTCACCGGCTCCCCGGAAGCATTCGTACGGTAGCCGATTTAGGAACTCGACTCGGTCGAGTAGTGAAACGAAACATTGGGTTAAAAGAAGCCTTAAACACCCGTAGTACTAAAAAAGTGAAGACCGAGACACTCCATTCTTGACGCAGAGTGCAGGAAACGGTCACGTGATCCCTCATCCTACGTCACGACAATAGGCCCGTCAGGTGGCGCCACGCCATGTTCTCGGGGCTAATAGCCCTTCACTCTGTGTGGACCCTGGCGGCTCCTCAGCCGAGTTGCCCCGCGTCTTAAACGCCTGGCGAGCCGTGAACCAAGTCCTATCCCGAGCCCGGCAGAAAAACCGCAAGACGAGCGAGTACCGCAAGGACGAACCTTGGAAATGCACCACGAAGACGCACGAGGACACAGCGCACCCATAACAAACACTAGCACAACGTTCACAGTCACACAAAAGAAAGAAAGGGACACTTACACAGCGCTGACTTCAACTCTTTGTATATTCCCGCCTTTTTCTCTTCTTTCACGTCTAATGCATAACCTAGGCCTCATCTTTTTCTTTCTTTGCTGAAGGTTAACTGTAAAGGTTTTAAGCTAGAAATTGAAAATTAAAAATTAAAAATTACTGTAGATCAATGATGCAAAGCTAAGTAATCCAGCTCTTTTTGTGACAGCGCTATAGATGGATTGCTAATACGCCTGCCGTTTTGCCTGGCAATGTTCTCCGCTTCTATTATTTCCCTTGTGAGCTGGTCTCGGCTCCTTGCCAACACCACACACTTGTCAAGTTCCGCTGTGCACCCACAGTCCCGAATGTGTATGCCAACATGTCCAGAGTTCTTGTTGATGGTGGCCAAGTTGTGTTCTCTAAGGCGGTGGTTTAAACACCTACCCGTCTGCCCGATATATGTTCTTCCACAGGAGAGGGGAAGGAGTAGACCACATTTTCAGTACATCGAACGAACTTATTTCTGTGATTCGTTGTGCAGGACGTCGGTGTCCTTGAAGGAGTGTTTACCCTCTTGCACAGGCTGTAGAGCTTGTTCGGAGCGGAGAAAATAACGTCCGTGCTTACTTTGTTTGCTATTTTCTTGAGGCCATGAGAAAAATGATGGAGATATGGCACAATCACTGGTCTTTTTGCCCTGTCCCGATGACTTTTCTTAAATCGTTCATCATGCTTAAATTCTCTGAAAAGTCCTTCCGCCACTGATGTTAACAAGGATGGTGGATAACCTGCGCATTTTAATCGCGACACTTGCCCATCAAAGCTCCTTTGGATGGAATGGAAGCATGATTTCGTAAGAGAGTTCTTAAGGCACAACCGCGCTATGCCTCTCTTTACGAGTTTTGAATGCGCGGAGTTGAATGGCAGAAGTGGCTTCTTTCCCCTTGGCTCGTAAGTCCAGCACGTATACGGTACAGTGACGTACAAAGACGAAGATCTAAGAATCGCAAACTTCTTTCACTTGGAAGTTTGTGGGTTATCTCCAATGGGTTCATGCACCTTTTGAAACTGTCGAGAATGTCTGGTACCAAGGCTGTCAGATTTTGGTCATCGGTGGCGAGGACAATTAAATAATCATCGACATATCTGAATACTTTTTTAACTATTGACGCGTCGAGAGTTAGGTTTAAATTCCTGTCAAGGAATTTAAACCTAACTCTCGACAGTTTCACTGTCGAGACCAACTCGCCCGAACTTCCGTTTTAACCACCACAAAGAACCTGAAATCCGAGCCAGTCGCTGCTACCAGCAAGAACCACCGGAATTCGGTCTTTTTGCCAGAAAAACCGAAGCTGACTAAGCCAACAATGACAAATCTGTAGCAGCAAACCGCGTCCGCTCCCATCATCGTTTGCATGCCCGTCGCACCTCGCACTCTGATGCCCTTTCACGCAAGGTGTATGAAGACGTCGAGAACTGGATTGAAATTTATGAACGTGTCGCCCGCCACAGTGGGTAGACGGACAACCAGCTCCCGCAGAACCTATACTTCTCATGGAAGAAACTGCCAGGCACTGGTTTGAGAACCACGAACCCTCCTTAACGTCGTGGGAAGTTTGCACGATCAAGCTGAAGTGCACGTTCATCAGCCAACATTGACCAGGGAGAGCCGAATTCCTGATTCTGTCCAGGATCCGGCCCCAACAAGAGCGTCACCGCCTTCGTGGAAGATGTTTTGGGCGTGATCGAGCACCCACGCCAACCCTGATGTTACAGAAGACCCTGATGTTACAACCCTGATGTTACAACCCTGGAATACTAGCACCACCACTACGGTAGGGTGTAGGGTCAAATTGACGACTGACCACACCGTCTTAATTTTTTCCTTGTACGCACGCCCGGAGTACAACCGCAATAAAGGGCAAAAGCCTCTTATTGACCTCGGTTTTATACAGCACTTCCATAGGCTCTACCCTCGCGATCAGGTAATCCTATGTGGAGACTTCAACGCAAGGCACACAGCATGGGGTTACGACAAATGCAGTCCCAGGGGGCGCAAAGTGATGGCTGATACCCAAAACTACCACCTCAGTTTGATCAACACCCCCGATGACCCCACACGGATTGGACAATCTCTTCGCCAGGCGGACACGACCCCTGATCTGACTTGGGCATCACACCCGCGCAGCGTCACCTGGCACCTTCACGAAGACCTAATGGGAAGCGATCATTTCCCTATCGTGATCAAGGTAAAAATCCACCGCACTCTGGGATACGCGGTAGGTGCACGCACAGCCGCGAGACCAGCGTTTTTGACGCACTGGGACAAATACCGAAAGCTGCTGGAGGAGACATCTCCCAGCGGCGATATCGCACACCTAACTAGTCAAATATTAGATGCCAAGCAACAAGCCACCCGTCGAATACAAGTCCCCTATGATCATCCGGACCCAGACAAGTGTCTTCTAACGCTCTGGAATCGCAGGTTGCGCCTATTGGCCAAGTACCGCAAATCTGGGCGCAGACGCTCTATCAAACGCAAGTTGAGGATCACGCAACAGACAATAGAGGACTACACCACCGCCCTAGCCTCTGAGAGATGGATGACCCTCTGTGAAGGCTTTAACGGGAATACGTCTACACCCCGAGTTTGGAGCATACTACGGTCCCTTCTCGGGCAAACCAAGACCTACAATGGGGCCAGACGGGTGGCCCTTAAAGAAGCAATAACCCCACAGGAGCTAGCCGAACGCGCCGCTTCTGAATTCTTTCCCAACACTTCTCAACCCATCGCTACTACCTATGAAAGGGACGACCCCGTGGAGGACTTTGAATCCTACAATCAACCATTCACCCTTTTTGAGCTTAATCACGCTCTTAACACTGCTAACACTCACAGTGCACCTGGGGCAGATCAAGTCACCACGACACAACTGAGGAACCTCCCAGATACCTACAAACAAGCTCTGTTGGAGGAAATCAACAGGATCTGGGAAGAAGGGAAGCTTCCACCCACATGGCGTTTCTCTCTGGTGAAACCAATTCCCAAACCGGGGAAACCACCACATAACCTGGCCAACCTTCGACCTATATCACTGACATCCTGCCTATGTAAAACGATGGAGAGGATGGTCAATACGCGCCTCACATGGTACTTGGAAAATAATGGTATTCTCGCCCCAACGCAAATAGGGTTCAGAGCGGGGTTGTCCACACAGGACGCGCTTCTTCAACTTAAGGAAGCAGTCCTCGACCCGCACTCTACACAACCGAGAGCTGTCGTTGGGGTTGACATCAAAAAGGCATTTGACGGGGTCCCGCACCACACAATCATGTCCCAAGCCAGAACCGCCGGCCTAAAAGGGCGACTATATAACTTCATTGCCGCGTTTCTGGAAGGTCGCTGTTTTCAAGTGCAGGTAGACCAAGCTACTAGTACCACGCACCCCAACAAAGTAGGGGTACCGCAGGGGTCAGTCATTTCACCGACTCTCTTCAACTTGGCGATGCACACCCTCCCACACCGTCTTGAAGCAGTGCCTGGACTAGGTCATACAATATATGCCGATGACATCACGCTTTGGGTAACAGACGGGTCCATCGGCCAGCAGGAAGACATACTCCAAAATGCCCTAAACATTATCTACAGTTTTGCAACTGAAGTTGGCCTCAGCACATCCCCAGAGAAGACTGAATACTTAGTCATACACGGCGGCCGTAGTACTCCCTCCAAAAAAGCCGAGAAAAACATGTACAGCCTCTCCATCGGAGACCAACCCATCACCAGGAAATCTACCATTCGCATCCTGGGCATGTACCTGGACGAAAATTGCACGGCCAACACATGGTTCCAAAAAACGACTGGATCAGTAAAAAAGATCCTACACGTCCTTCGACGAATCTCAACACGCACCCGCGGTGTCCGCGAACGCGAGATGAGGCAATTCGTGCAGGCATTTGTCGTCTCACGGCTACTCTATGGTCTTCCTTATCATCCAGTCAATCGGACTCAGATGCTAGCTCTAAACAGACTTATGAACGAGGCCCGAAGGCTCATTACAGGCCTTCCCAGGTACACACACCTAGACGCGCTCAAGAGTTGCGGGGGCATCAATGATCTCGGCGAACTCGTATCCACGCACTACAACATCCAGGAGGCACGGCTTCGCACAACACCAGCCGGCCGGTCTATCCTTGCCAAACTAGGCTACCCCGTGCACGATCTGTCCGTACTCCCACAACAGACCCCGCCGTGGGAACACATTGTCCTCACCGACGGGACTCCTCTACCCCAGCGGATACAGAGCACCGGCAGGCGCCTCCCTCTCAAAAGACGGCACTTAAAGTACATTCGCTCGCTTGACGACTGCACCCACGTGATCTACGTCGATGCATCCCTGCCAGCTGATCAGAAATGCGCTGTCTACGCCACGGCGTGGTACAATTCTAACACAGAAGCACAGGCACGACACCTGCACACAACGACTACGCCCCCGCTCAGCACCCAAGCGGAGCTTCAAGCCATCACAGACTATGCGCAAGACGCACTTCTTACGGCAAAGGAAGACGCACCAGTCACGCACATCATTTATACCGACTCGCAAGCGGCACACCAGATATGCTCGGACACCAAATATACCGGACCTACCTTATACGAGCTCAAGGTGGCCGTCTCATCTCTGAGAGCGTCCGGCCATCAATTCATCATGCGATGGGTCCCTGCCCACTGTGGCATACCCGGTAATGAGAAAGCCCACAGACTAGCGCGCGCACACCTCCTCTCCGCGCTGGCCAAGGGACCCTCCTCTTCCTCATCTCTAGGCAACCCCTCCAAGGAAATTGCCAACCCTTGGCACGACTTGCGCTCTACCAAAGCCCAGCGAGCCGCCTACCTCTCCATGGCCGCTAACCCGCTATCCATTCCTAAGATTCCCTCCCAACATTTCTCTCGTAGGGAAGCCGTCATGATTCGGCAAATTCAGACAGGGACCCTACTGACACCGCATCTCTTACAGCGGTTTCGCGGGAACGACGGGGCGGGATCTTCCACAGCCTCTGGCATCTGCAAGAACTGCAACTCTAAGGCAGACCTGGTCCATCTCATGTGGTCTTGCCCTTTGTATAATCTTCCACGACAACGGGCTTTGGACCTGATCACAAACGCCCCAGTACCCGCATCCCTGAACGCCTGGGCATGCCCAGACACCACCATACCCCCCAAGCATGCTTTAGAGCTCTGGGAGGCACTCCTCACCTTCATAAGAGACTCAACTGCGCCTCCAGTGGGGGACCGGCTCCTTCCGGCTACAGCCAAGAGGATACGGCCTCCCCCTCCCTCGTCGACGAAGGCCTTGAAGCCATGAAGTGTTGCCCTCCTCCTCCTCTCCTCTTCTTTGGTCCCCGCTTCCTAATCCCTTATCCTCCTTCTAACTGACCTCCGCAGCGCGCTCACGCAATATCAGGTCAATAAACGTGTTTTCAATCAATCAGAAGAAAAGAAGCTAAGAATCCCATGTCCCTCATGTGAGGTACAACACCTCCAACAGCCTTGTCCGCAACCCCACGGCAACAGTCGAAGGGTTCATATCACCGCGGCTTCCAACATTGAATGTACACTGCAGGCCCGAGCCTGTCGCTATCAACAACTCCCCAGCTTCTCAACGCTCGAGTCGTCCAGCTGCAACTTCGATGCCAGCCTCCCAGGCATCCGCGACATCCACGACGTTGTCCGGGAGGAGACCAGGAAGCTACTTCCTGCCATCAGTTGCCCGGCTTTTATTTTGATTGCCGAGATTGTTTCGGAACAAGTTCGACAGGCATTTCAACTGGAGACTTCGAGCAAAGCGGCATCTGACGAACCGAGCGCGACTTATGCCACAAAGTCACGATGACCGCCATCGGCTACCCGTTACTATTCAATGCCGATTCAACGAGACACCCCAACGCCGAAGCATTAATACATGCCCGAGCTTGCTGCATTGATGCAGAAAACTACCAGGAAAATTTGCGGATTAGAAGCCAGCCCTGCAGCTTCAGTGCATCAGATGTCAGTGGCCGCACATGACGTACGATTACAAGACGGCATCAGTCGGTCAAAGTTGCCACTCGACCAAACTGAACACCGACGTGCCAGGAGCATCATCCGACAACAAGCAGCACAGGTACTATGACTGAACGCCTGACACGAGACTGTCGCAGAAAGAACTCGTTATGGAACCATTTGCAAAGAACCAATAATTACGTAATCAAGTGGAAATCAACATATTTGATACACTAACCTAATAAACATATTTCCGCTCGCCTTTACGTCTTCAGAGTCTCTACACAAAGAATTGTGTTCACCGCATGTGCTGGAACTTTTGAATACACTCGCATCTCTGACCCCTCAATATTAATTATGGGACATACCAGACTGGTTGCATTGGGCTGCACTCGTTCCACTTCTACTGAACATATGGCGCATCCGAAAACCAACTCCAGTGATGTGAAAATGTTATTTATTAATTTATTCTCTCCAGGGGCTTTGGTAGACATTGCAGAGAGGATACTTAAAACTATGCACATGATAATAACATTAAAGCACACTGCTGTAACTTGTTAGTTGCAAAAACAAACACACCTCTGAGCATCTAGTTTAATGGTATGTGTTCATGCATTGTTATATAGCAGGACACTTCCAATACGTCTGACACAATAGACCCTTTGCAAAACCCCATCAAGCAACACAACTGTCGCCATTTTTTTTCGGTGCAAAGCACACGAATATACCCCAGTTCACGTCGAACGTTAATGCAGCATTCGAGTCCAATAGGCGCTCAGCCGAGTTCACAGTGATGGCGGACATAACATTCTTGTCGAACAAATGGCCAAAGTATGAAGGCCTTGGGCAATTAGAGTAATAGCTACTGTAATTTGTTCCATCACAATTTGGCAAGCGGCGAAGGCTACAGTCTTGGCGAGTCAATAGGCATGTTGGAGAGAGGCAAATGACAAGATATCGGAGTGCTCGTCAGCACAGATTTCTCACATGCCTTCACTCCGTCAATCTGATTGGCACGAGGGGGCTGTGGCGGTTGCCCTTTTCCAGGTTATGGTAATACGAAGTATAGGCAGCCCACACTTTAGAAAGAAGTCTATCGAAGAGACCGAAAGGAATGGTAGTCAACATTTTTCAACAAGACTGCTTTTCGGGCAAGGGGTGAACACAAATATGAATCATCTTGTACAGGTAACTAGAACAAGTAAATGCACTGTTGGTGAAAAAAAAGTATTGCTGCAAAAAAACCTACGAAAGAGAAAATTGTGCAATTAATCTATGCGTACACCAAAAATAGCAAGTCGAATAGCATTGAAGCAGGTGTCTGCAACGATTTATTCATCCCCCACTCAATAAAAACGTCATCCTCGCTGCTGAAAATAAGTGTGCAATTCGCACTCACAAAAAAAGGAAGAAAAGCGATCGAATGTAGAATCGTCGATTAGCACAAAAGGTTAAAGATCGCAGGAGCTTCCTCGCTAAAAGTTTCTATGGTTATTCGGTG
Source organism: Ixodes ricinus (assembly GCA_037355805.1). Taxonomy (NCBI): domain Eukaryota; kingdom Metazoa; phylum Arthropoda; class Arachnida; order Ixodida; family Ixodidae; genus Ixodes; species Ixodes ricinus. Next base: position 21,323 of record JAZHYW010008147.1, on the reverse strand, counting down.
ACGCAGGGCTGAAACAACTTCCCCTAAGTCCTCACGTGACGTATACATTTCGCTTCGATTCTCAGACGTTCAAACGAAGCTAGAAAAATGCGAATATATTATTCTAGGAGTTATATCGTAAAATTGTTTATAAGTACAAAACGTAAAGATCGCAGGAGCTTCCTCGCTAAAAGTTGGCTGTGATTATGCAGTTACCTAGGGCTGAAACGAATTCCCCTAGGCCCTACGTCCGATGTATACATATCGCGTCAATTCTCAGACATTCCAACGTTCAAACAAAGCTAAGAGAAAGCGAAAATTGCATGCTAAAAGCACTCAAAGTTCTATCGACCCTCGAACACATCCGGGAATCGGAGCACCGGTACGGCGACACGGCTGATGCTGTCTCGCAGGTGTTAATATCCAGATGATACAGGGCGATCTTGCGGAAAAAGGTAATAAAGTCTCATTTCTTCATATTTTCACATTATACCTGCGTCAGCGAGCACGAAGAAGATCGAAGTCGTCGGAAAGCAGGTACACATCGCGGCTACCGCGCACCGAACAAACTCGCATTCCCCAGCTCTGGGCGCTGCCATCTTACCGGTGACGTCACGGCTCTTGTGAGGTCACGTGACGTGTGGTCACTTTTGCGTACAAAATGGCGGCAACCGGGGGGTGCCACTTCCGAACTTCCGGTTTATCACTCTAAGCCCCTCTACCTCGTTGGATCAAGCGTCCAATATGGACCAACTCGACTCACTGTCACGCGGTGGCGTTGCTGTCGGTAGTGCCGTATGCGCAAACTCTTCCCACTTCTCGAATGTGGTTTCTGCGCAGGCGAAGTGCTCACACCTGGAGTGGGCAAAGCGGGCTTGTTTGCAAACACTGTGTTGGTGTATACGGTGTGCAAGTTGGCCCGCTCTCTGCGCGCACCTCGTGCCTTTGTTTTTTCGCCCCGACCTCAGCCAATGACGAAGCGAGCATGGCTGCCTCGTCATCGCGAGTTCGTCATTACGCTCTCTTTGTGTTGCCGTTTGATTGGCGTGACCCTCTTTGCGTTCCGATGCACCAAAGACGCATTTTAAAACGCTTGTTCGCCGTACAGTCCATTTCGAGCCAAGTTCGGCCGAAGCCGGCGCCACGATTCGATGGAGGCCAGTCAAGCAGCGTCAAAAGCTGCCTCGTGACGGCGGCTCTCGAAGACTTTTGTGTCTTTGGAATCGCGCATAGCGAATGCGAGTTGTTCGAGCTCTTCCTTCCGTGCACGATTGGTATAACCGGTGATGACAGCAAACGGACAAAGATTGGCATCCTCAGGTTGTATAGCGTCTGCTGCGGCAGCACCTAGAGTGAAAGGGATTATGAGACGCACTTGGGGGCAAAAAGATGCGCTACAATATAGGCACAAAGGGGACTTTGGGGCAGCCCGGTGTAAGTCCGAGTGCAACCCAGATGAAGCCAGCGGGATAGCTGGGTCGAGGGAGTGCCCGCGCTCACTCGAGCACGCGTGCTCACCTGTTTTCATAGCAAAACAACCCGAAGCGGAGATTTTAAAAAATAGGCCGTTGATACGACTCATGCGCGCCCAGAACATTCCAAGAGCGCGCTAAAATGCGTGCTTCACGGTGTAAACAATACATTAAACTTAAACAAAAAGAAGAAACAACCACATTACTTTGTCAATTTTCCTGCGGAGCATACCGAAAGTCAATCAATGTAATCTACACAAAAAAATTTTCCAAAAAGAAAGTTTTGGCTGTGACATTAAGTATATTACGTCCCACTCGATGATACTTCAGCGTAAACCTAATTTTTCTTTCGCACGAAAACTTCGGAGCTCCGAACTCGGAAAATTCATACAACGAACGCCAGACCCTGCCACGATGAACAGACGGCGCTCTTGTTCGGGAAGAGACCAAGACGGCTATCCTCCGCGTCAACCCATTAATCATTCCAACCAGAGCTTGGCTCTCTGACGTACCCGCGCTCTCTCATCTCCTCCTCTTCCTCAGTTTCTCCTCGTATAAAATTGCGTCTCCGCGCGAACTACAGAAAAGCATAGATTTGGGGTCATTGTTTAAACTTTAAGAGCGTAAAAAAGTAGCGATTTAATTTACACTTCAGGGGCTCCGACGTATCGTTATTGGCGGGTTCACGTGTGGTCGTTAGCGCAGAGCTGTGGGCGAAGCAACTTGCCGTTTGTCCAAAAGAGCAGCTGGGCGAAATTAATCCGAAGGACGCTCGATGCAAGTGGGCGCTCTAGAGCAACAGGAATGTCAGCTAAGGAATGTTTAAAACATAGATCGATTCCACGTTTTTACTGGCCAGAGTTAGTCAAATCTCGACCCTCACTTTTTTCATTCATTTAATTTTACTTTATTAGAAGAGGCATTACATAAGAGGAGTAGATCAAAGTCGAACGTTTAACGATAAAACTGGGGAAAAATAACGCAGGAGGACATGAAGATAGAAAGCACCTTTATACAAACATTATTCAACTAACTGAACAACCCCTGTGTCCAATAGTGTTTGTCACTTGTTATCACCACGCTAGAGGGCAGACTGTTACAATCAGAATTGTATAGTGGGAGGGGTAAATATTTGTAGGCGTTTGTTCTAAAAAAAAAAAAGGCTTCAACTTTAGAAGGATGATTTAGGTGAGGGGAAATATGATGGGCCGGGAAAATAAACGTCCTAAGTGACCATGGATTATAGTGCAGTTTGTGCATGAAAGAGAGCGGATCAATATTTCTGCGAGTGTCGAGAGTGTGGAGATATATGAACTCTCTTAACGAAGAAAGCCTCTTCCGGGAATAATCGTGAGTAATAAAACGGGCCGCACGGTTCCGGACAGCCTCGAGTTAGGTGAGGTGTATCTGATAAAAGTTTTATGTGATAGATGCGTATTTTAACTTAGTCCTAACTTAGTCCGTATTAACGTGGTAAAGGCTAAACGCTTGACATTTGATCGAGTCGGCGAGGTAGAGATGCTTTCTTAAAAATACCAATATTTTGTTAGCTTTAGAATAGATATACTTAACATGACACTTCCATGATAGATCTTTAGCGATGTACACTCCTAAGCATTTAAATGTGGCCACCCGTTCAAGCTCGCGAGATGAAAAGCCGACTTTATTTTTGATTTCGAAATTGACATTATTTTAGATCCTAGTTAATCGTCATGAGCGAAGAGTCACACCAGGTTGTACGTTTTCCTAGATCCTCTTGCAAGATTTATATTCCTCAATGGGAGAAACTTTGCAATAGAGCAGAAGATTGTCAGCGTACAGTCTTAAGGAGGAAGATTAAGAAGAAGCAATGTCGTTTACATAAACTAGAAAAAAAGGAGGGTAAAGAACGGAACCCTGAGGGACGCCAGGGATGACATGCAGTGAAGAGGAAGTGGTATTATGGACGGTCACAGTTTGGGTGCAATTAGACAAGAAAGTCCTAATCTAGGAGACAAGATTGTTATTCACGTTCAGATGGGAAGGTTTGGACATTAATCTGGTATGAGGAACACGGTCAAAAGCTTTTGAAAAGTCTATGAATAATGCATCAGTTTGTTTCAAAGGGTGCATGGCACCATGAAGATCGTACGTAAGTTCGAGTTGTTAAGTCACACAAGATATAGGGTGTTACGGAATCCATGCTGATTAGGGAACAAGTTGTTACCCCTCAAATGTGACTATGTTGCTGAAAATGATGTGCTCTAAACGTTTGCATGATACACTAGTCAGTGAGGTAGGCCTGTTCATCCCATATCAATCTTGGCCCCCTCTACTCCTTTCTCCCCCGGTTAATAATAAATTTATGTTTTTTTTCTTCCTTCATTTTTTACGAATACCAGGCGCAGGTACTCAGTGTTTGACACATCCTGCCACTTCAGCGCCCAGGAAAACGCAGTGTGTAAGTTGTATTTTTCAGTACAGTTCCTATTTACGTATTAAGGGGTATTCACACGGGGGAGAAATCACTCCCTTCGCTTTCCGCGATGCGCATCACGTGGCAACAACGTCACACCTTTGTGCGGAGGAGCGCTGATGTAGGGATCCCCGAAGGATGGGAGAGCTTTAACCCGGGCTGAGCAGATAGTCCCCGCCTTGACGGGGGACCTCTCCGCAGTTGGCGGTACTTTGTTCGCTCGTCTGGCAACATTACAGATCCTGCCAACGAGGCTATAGGTGGCGCAAGCTACCGCCCGGTACAAAGGGTATAGCCATTAACATCCATCCATTCATCCATCCGTTAGATCCTGCTCAGCGGGATCTGTAACTTATGTTAGGATAGGTGGCGCAAGCTGCCACAAGTTACAAAGGGGATAGCCATTACCATCCATCCATCCATCCATCCGGGATCCTGGCAGGGGCAGCGGGATCGAACTTGTTGTGGCCTGCGCATGCCGTTCGAGGCGACGTTGGTCCGAGGCATCCAAAGGTATCTTCAATATTCATCAACGCCGTCCTCAAGCCGCTCCTCATACAACTGATTTTAGATTCCACGCTCTCTGTGTGGTATCCACCCTTTCAAGGAACATTTATTTGAGTAGGACGCAGTTCGTCGTCTTCTGTATATATTCGCGTTGCTGTCATAATCGCGTACCGTCGTTTCATGTACGCCTTCATTTTGTCGGTTAAGACTTACACCCCTCTCGGCTTCTCGACGTCCGTGTGAACGTCGGAGCCGGGGAGGAGTCCAGCTGGGTTCGCATCACCCGTGTGAATACCCCTTCAAGTGCAAGGGAGATGTCTGTTCACGACTCCATTTCATTATAGGTGGCGCCACTCGTTTTCCAAAATGGCGGTTATAGTGAGGGTCTGAGATGCGCGCTGGTTAACCAGTTGCGGAGCCTGTCTGGTGGGCTTGCCTTCACTGAGCGACACAAATTATTCTTTTTTAAACAAAGAAGCTAGGGTGTTGTGAGTGCCGGTCACCGCTTTATCCTGAAAACAAAAACGGTGTTTAGCGCGATATTTACGCCAAGAGGTACGTTTTAATTCTGGAACGAAGCCGAAACTAACTTCTATTTTGAATTTGAATTTCTGGGTATATGTGTTAATTTGGAATTCTTTCGTACCCCAAGACGTGTTTCACAGCGTAATTATTGAGTTAAAAAAGTTGGTCGCGGAAACTTATTTTGTGACATCCGTGTCCGATCCAGGCACTTCAGAATATTTTGGACAGTCTAGTGTCCCTCTAAAGACAGGCTCTTTCATACACCTTAGAAGTAATACAAAATATTGTATTTGTTAAAAAAAAATCAATGCTCATATTTGTGTGTTCTTGCTGCCTTTCCTCGCTCACATAATTGTCATGTGAAATAATGAACTGCGGGCCATTTATTGGGTTTTGGGGTATTTAGATGATTAATTGCTTTTAACTTTATTCCCAGCACAAGAATGACCGAATCAATCCAAATTTTACAAAATATCGCCACGGTTGATTAGTTGAGGATTTGCTCAAGAAACGTATACATTGAAACGCTGTTCTCACTACAAAACTTAAATACGGAATCCCTCCACGGAAACCTAAAATGTAGTATGTGTGTTTCTTTTTTTAAATTTTTAAACAGTGCTTTAAAGGAAGGACTTTAAATTACACCCAGTGTTTCATTGTTCGCCTATCTTGATAATGCGATGTCAGAGTTTTTCATATGCTAAAAAGAAAACGTAATGAGATCTTTGTGGAAATACTATTATGGTAAAATAACGTATTTTTGTGATCGTGGCGTTTATTGGGGGCATACATTGCTGCAATTTGTATTAATAATAATAACACAATTAAGATAATTTAATACGTAGTTTTTCAAGCTCTAATGTAATTTGTTGCTGATGATTTAATTTCAAACACGCGAGCAAGCATGGCAATCAAAAGTGTGCAAATTATCATCACTGGTGCCAATGGACCTTTTCCACATACCGACGGCACCAGGCGGTGGCTGCACGAACTAAAAATCGAGGAAGTGACCTACCTGCGCTACCAATCGATATTGGGAGCTACGCTACCAGTTTCTTTGCTCTCTGAGCTGCGGCGCCTGCCCAACGCGACTTTAAAGAGGGGCATACGTGGCGTCCACTTAAACGTCGTGTTATTCTTTCCGTCCGCTTTCTTTTTTTGCGTAACAGAATTATATATATGCTGCAATTACGTGTTCTACTCACTGATCCCACAGCCTCCTTTCGAATTTCCTCGATTTTTCGTGCCGACTTCCGCCGCTTGGCATCGGGCTCTCGCGCGTGCGCAGAACGCTTCTCGGAAAGGTCCATTGCAGCAATTTTAATTCACACGTTATAAAATAAAAAAAAGTCTAAAATCAATGAAATCATTGTAGCTAGTCTAAGAAATCCAGGTCAGATTACATTATTTGTGGGGAAAGAATATGGTGCCATCAAAGTCACGACTTTTGACAATCGGCAAAACCTCTGAACTCGCCGCTAATCCCTCGGACCTAATGCTCCCCCCCCCTCCCCCAAGCAAAAAAATAAATAATAAAAAAAAAACAGATTTTTTTTGTTTTTTTTTACTATAAATTTTCCCAGAGCATTTAGCTTCTTCAATTTTTACGCGCCGTCATTTTGCCAATTCTAGCCATTGCATTTCGAAGGAACGCCTGCCCGCTTGCTTGTCTGCTCACTGCAGCACGTTTCGTTGACGTCAAAAACCAACGAAAGAAGTGTTTTTTTTATTTTTTTTATTGCATATACGAGTGAAAGCAAGCACTGTGTGTTCGCGTTAACGTTACGTATTCCCCACCGCGCGCGCGCGGAGCTCAAAATTTCGGTCTTGGACTGGAGCGTGGCAACGACCCGCATGCGCAACGTGGAGCACGCAACTCCAACGCAAACGCAAAGCGTTAGCGGTTGCTTCTATACATATTACTAAAAGCCCTCTAGTAAGATACGATCCCACACCGGCTGCAGCACAACATTGAGACAGTGAAGAGTGTTGTTAGCATTCGGAAATGACATTTCGCGAGCCATGATCGCGAGGAGTTCCCGCCGTGCCCGCTGAGCAGGAGAACCGAGGAACCCTCACTAGAAAGCTTCCCGTTTCTACCGCGGGAGGGCGAGCGAAGAGCTGGAGACGCAAATACCAGCAGCTGATTTTTTTTTTTTTTGCGTGCAGTGATACCAGTGGGGTTTTTCAACGCATCGATTCCTACCTCAGCCAAGGAAAGGTAACAGTACACACCGGTTCATCTAGTTGCACGCAACGTTTAAAAAAGGTACAGGAGCGTAACTTAAGTGGTTGGAGAGGACGGGATAGGATATAAAGTCCTTCCCCGGATCCTTATTTGCATATCTCAGACATCGCTTTTATCCCACTCAGGGATGAGCCCGTCACTCAAACATTCGTATAAAAACGGCTTTCCTCCATCTCCAGTCTTGGCTTCCACGGCACTACGCGCAACTATAGTCAAATAGAGCATATTAGTTTGCAAACATTTTCGTTGACGTTTCTTTGCTTTTAACGGGAAGAAGTCACTCTCACTGTCAAAATTCCGCCAGTATCAAGTGATTTTGAAAACGCTCGATAGTGGCAATTTTTGTTTCCTACATTAAAGGCACGTTCGTAAAGACTGGATGACGCCTCCTCGTTGATTTGGAAAAAAATAATCGCAAAGACGTCTTGATACAAATCTCACACGAACTTCTTGGAAACTCAAGCTTGTCGTGGAATATTGCATAGGCCGAGCCTTAGCTGATTGGAACATTATTCGCCACAACATCCAATGTCACTCGTTCATCCGTCAGGGTCAGTTCGCGTGCACGCTCAATATCAGTCCTGGACGGGCATCCGGCTCCCTTCTATGGCTGACGCTTGCGCGTCCTTCCTTGAACTTCTCTGTCCATTCCAACACATTTCTTCACGAAAGAAACAGTTTCTTCATACTGTGCAGAATGTGTCGCTACCAGACACATCCTCATGTTGCCAAAAACGAACCATTGCACGCTGCTCTTTCGTGCAAATTACAAGTCGGGAAGCCATTGTTTCTCGCACGCGAGTCAGAACGGGTCCATATCACTTGAGCGAATGACGTTTTAGCGAATAGCGACTTTTGAGCGAATCGACGTTTTAGTGCATAACGAGGGCGCGCGTTAAACCATCCGCCGCGCTGCGCTTACGCCGCTTCGCGGCAGTCTGCGGCGGCTCATTACAAAAATGTGAACCCACTTGGCCCACCCGAAAACGCCGCTTCGCGGCGTCCGACTATTCGCTAAAATGTCATTCGGTGAAACGTGGGCGTTCGCTAAAACGTCATTCGGTCAAGCGAGTGCCTCCCAGTCAGAACTGAACTGGCTCAGTACGTTCAAACCCGCAAAGGGGTGACTGGAGAGACAACGACGTTATGCAGAAAGTGCCGATGAGACAGCCGACACAAGTTTTAAGATAAGCGGAGCGCGGATAATGTTTGAACCATCCGTATACAAATACAACGTTTGTCCTTTAATCAAAACATATTTCTTTTCCTAAAAAAAGAAAAAAAGTGGCGGTCGTGTAAATTCTTGGTGCTTACAAGCACCCCCGTGCTCTTGCGGGCCCACGTTATGTGCGTGTGTGTTTTATGCAAATAAAAAGTATTACTGTTATTACTGTGAGTCTATTGGGCCTGTCTTCGTTTACGAAAGATGTCTTCGTTTACGTTTTGGTTACTGGTGTTTTATTTTCATGTCTTGTCTCGTGGGAAATAGGTGTCCGAGTGGGCTATAGCCTACGCCAGCTCAGAGCACGCGGAGAGCAAGCTCGCGCTGCACAACCAAGGGATTCTGGGCTAAATCCCCAAACCTGCCCTTTTTATCTGGACAAGCATCGCACCAACGTGCAGTCGTGTATCACAACAACGTGATGCACGTTAAAGACTCTGGGCTAGCGGTTGATACCGCACTGGCTAAATTTCTTATCTACAGCTGAGGTACCAGACGCCCAGTGAGGCTGACTAACTTTCGGCTGTGTAGACATACACGCAACATTATTATTATTATTTAATGTGTCTTAAGATATTGATCAATCATCTCATTTTTTGCTTTTATGTAACCTTAACTCCAAACGTCTAGAAAAACAAAAAAGAAAAAAACGGACCAAATACATGTTCAGCATATGTCCTATGTGTGATAAACTTTGCGTGGACATTAATCATATACTTGAAAACTTTCCTTATGTTTACCTGAACAGCTCACCACGGCGACCTAGGGCGGAAATTTGATAAATAGAAGCCCCCCTTCCCGCCATGAAAACGTATCGACAAAAAAATGAAGTTGGAAACGTGAAACAGCGTGAGCCCGTGGAAGCGTCCGGAATTCAAGATATCTGATATTAGATATGTCAAGTCAACAACTATAGGGTTCCGCAGTGCCCTTCCGTTTAGGCCTGATGGCATTCTTTGTTGCACCCGATGGCGACAGCACGTACAAAGAAAAAACAAAAAAACAGCCGGAAAAGAAAATGCCGGAGTAGCACATTTAACGCCAAAAAAGCTGGTGCCCCCCCCCCCCCCCCAAAAAAAAAAAAGAAACGCTCTCACGCGTTTAAAAAAAAAGCGTTCGTAACAAAATAGTTAGATGTCATCACTATACGCAAAGTGCACATGAAGGTGCACCCTTGTAACGACGAATTGAGACAATGTTAATCGTTTATAGTTGGTCCATAAACAGAGAACCACTGCGCACCTTCAGTGACCCCCCCCCCCCCCCAAATGATTGTATGCCCATGGTCGTTGAATCGGTCTCCATATAACACGCGTTCACGTGTCTCGATAAACTGCGGTGAGAAACGGAGGAGGGGAGGAGGAAATGAGCGCGCGCGGGGACGTCAGAACTCCGAGCTCTGATTGGAAGGATTAGTGGGTAGGCGCCAAGGCTAGCTCCCTTCGTCTGCTTCTTCGGCTGCCTTCGAACAAGAGCGGCGTCTGCTTCTCTCGGATTGTCTCGCGTTCGAACGCCAGACGCTGGCGTTGAGGCGTTCCAATGCGTTCTAAGAGGAGTACAGAAAAGGCAGTCAGCCTTCGTGACTACTTCCCATCAGAGCTCGGCACTCTGACATCCGGCGCGCTCTTGTATCCTCCTCTCCCCGGGTTCTCGCCGTATGAGGTCTACAATCGTGCACCAGCGCGTGTTGTACAAAACAATCGAGGCTCGTGCGAACATCATATTTAAACCCCTGACTGCTTCTTGCTGTGTTTCAGGATGTTCCACATCCCCAGGAGTAGGACCTCGCCTGGCCACGTGTCTCTTCCAAGCGGTTTTTGAAGGTACAACTTTGTTAGCCTCCGCTGCCTTGTGACTGAGCTCTGAGCAATTTGCAACTTAGAAAACATTCAAACACTAAATTTGTAAAAACATTAAGAAAAAAAAAGAGCACCCAGCGCATTTATTAGCGCTTCGAGCGACCACTCCTGCGGCCTGCTTCAGGACATTCGCTAATTGATTGATAATTTATTTGATTGGTTTATTAAAGGATTAAAATTGATTGATTCATTGATTGACCATGGGTGATTGCCGAACTTAATACACAGCACGGACTGACAAACTCCGATGTCTTGGGGAAAGTAGAACTACCGCAACAAATTTACAGCGGCCGCATGAAGAGCGTTAGCTTAAAAGGAAATAGTTTATTTTATACCTTGTTTAGCTCGAGGACGTTAGCGGGAGCATGCACAAAAAAGCATGCAAATGGATATGTAGATTTCTAAACATCGTCGGTTCTCGAAATGCAAACACCGAGCGGGAGGGCATATATCGGGCAGACGGGGATATGCGTAAACGAAAGGTCCTGGGAGCATGACCTGTCTGTAAGGCGGTCGCTTTGGGAAACTTGGCCGTTCATTGTGACAGGTGCCCATGTTCTCCTGTACACTAAAACCTATGCGAATGACGATGAACGATCAGGAAACATGTCTTTAGCACTTCACATGGCCGTCCGTTGGCGGCACTTGCGCTGTAGCGACCAAGCGGGGGCTGCGCGATCCAGCAAGTGTCATAGAGATCAGTGGGGCTGCAGAGCAAGTTTCGATTTTTCGTCAGTCTGCAATTTAAGTAGCTCAAAGCCTGGGTGAACTTTCCTGCTGCGCTTCATATCGCGAAATCGACAACTTGCAACATCGAAGCCAGGGGCGGATTTATGGGTCAGGCCTGGGGGGGGGGGGGGGGGGGGGGGGGCGGTAGGCGTTCGGTTTGGGGGGGAAGGGGGGGGGGGGAGTCTACTGGGATATGACACGGTCGAAACGTTGCCCGGGTCTATTTTCTTGACCCAATATTTGCTATGTCTCCAAAGATTAAACTTTTAAGTGGTGTATATCAATGATTTTATTTAAAAAAAAGTTCACCTTAAATGGGCACTGACACCCCAAAGTTCGTATTTTTTTTATTGTCTAAAACGACGCAAGTTGTAGTCAAAAAGACGCAAAAAAAACCGCATCACGAAAAAAAAAATTTCCCACGCGCGCGCGCGCCTTTTTATTTTTGGCGTTTAAATCTCCCGCCCCAACCTCCTTGCTTCTTTTGATCGATTACGTCAAAAATCAGGAAATTTAGAAGCTTTGTAGGCGACGTTTCTATAACGTTTAATAACGGCGATCGTAAAACATGTTTTTTAACGCAATTGCGAACGCACTACGGCGCCTCTTTTTGAAATACCAAAAATCAGAGTTCGGTAAGATGTCCCTTCCTAGATTTGTGTCCTCTCTCAGAAAACTTGGCGGCGCTCGAGCAGATGGGCGAGTCGGCGAAGAAACCAGTTTTTCCCGCGCCGGCTCCCTTCTATCCCGCCAGCTCGCCTCCTCCTCGCATCGGGTCAGCGGAGGTCCGAGAAAAAGTCGAGTCGCAGGAGACCGCAAAAGTTCGACTGACTGCACTGGCGGGGATCGCGCGGGAATTTCAAATTCGGCATTTGGAAATTGTTTTTTAATTCACAAATACTGAATTCCCAAGTTTCAAATTTTGAGGGTAATGTCCCGGCACCGTTTTCAATCGTTTCGGATAATAAAAAAAATATGATTTTGATGTGTCAGTGCCCCTTTAAAGGGATACTGAACTGAAATTTCGAGCTCACAAAACAGGGCTGGATGGATAGGCGGGAAGCTGCAAAACCCAAAACATCATTCATACAGCGATATCTCCAACGGATCGCCGTATTTTTGGAAAAGAAGTTTGCGATGGAAGACGGCCGACGAGACAAGGTCACGTCACGATTCCCATTCTGTCTGCTCCTCGCTACGTCCCGTCGAGTTGGTGAACCGAAGCGAGGAGGAGAGAAGCGAGGCCGATTCTCCTCATTCTCAAATTCTTCCGGAGGACAGTGACGTCAGAGACCTCGCTTCATCGCGCCCTTCTTTTCAAAAAGTACGGCCATCCGTTTGAGATATAGATCTATGACTGATGTTTTGGAGTTCATAGCGTCCCATTCAACGCTTCTGCGGCCTACCCCTGATCGAAGCGCGATTTTAACGGCGTAGTGCCGCGCAAAGCATCCTGCGAGCCCATCGGTCACGGTTTCGATTTGCCAACCTCAAACCTACGACATCCGGTCACGGCCAAATGCAGTGCACGCATTTTCGAATGTATTACTTTCTTTAAATTTATAATACTGTAGGTGTTGCCTACCAAGACGGATAGAATGCTGGGGCCCGTTTTCTTTCGGGCTCCCAACGTACCAGAGCTTGTACGTTGGGAGCACTCTGGAAGTTGTAGCCAGGACGCCAGAAACGTACGGGACGCGGCCGGCTGCTGTACTCCCACTTTTCAGAGCCTCCGCTATTCCTCGCCAAGCCTAGGCAGGTCCTTACGACCGCTGGAGGTCCGTGTTTTAGCGGGGGCTCTCGGGAAGATTCATGGGTACAAAGCAAGCATGAGTCAATTTTTATGTAGTGCTGAGATACACTACTTCGTCAATCGAAATCGAAACCACGCAACTCCTCTTCATGGCCAAAGAGGTCCTATAAGGTAAAGCGCAGTGTTGCATGCGGGGCTTTTTGCAGGAGTCTGTTGGGTCCCGTATCAGTCGTTTTGTTTATACTCAGAAGTGACGACGCGTTTTGTTTGTTTGTTTTTCTTCCAGAAAATTTTTACCACCCCAACGAGAGGCTATGGAGTATTACTTCCCACGAGGCATTCAATCAAACCCCAAGCTGTTTATCGAAACAGTATGGATTACAGGTCGGACAATCTCTTAATTTAATATGGTCGTCGAAAGTTTTAGTTTCCGTCCCGAGTCTGTGGCCACTGACAGCTTCAGAAAGGAAGGCTTACGGTTACGCTTCTTGCTTCGCAATTTGTTTTTCGGAGTTCTAATTGGTCGACGCCGCGATGGCTCATTGGCTGTGGTGCCATAAGAAGATATGCCCGGGGCCAGCCACGCGGTGCGTTTGTTAAGTTGTCGGTGACTGTAGTGAGGTTAAGACTGAGGTCGAATTGAGACCGAGACAGTTGCATTAAAGAAGTCATGAAATGATATCGGGTTGGAATGTTCATGACTTTACAGAGGCGTACTGGTCCTATTCTAACCCGAGTATACTCGCACGGACCGCCACTGATTTAGGAGCTTCTTGGTCGCGGTGAAATTGCGAAGAAAAAAGGGGACTATTTCTTTCAGTCTTGACTTCGCAAAGCTCGATGGCGTGATGGTGGGATCGAAACGTCACGCCTCACGACAGTCGAGCGCTGCTCATGGATTGGACACGAGAACTGCGCGAGCGCTCGACTTCGGCTCGTAACAGTCAATGCTTTGGCGGACACTTGGTGGCTCGTGTCCATCCACTGCGGTGATGAGAATAGACGAACTCTAACAATGCCTGGAGCTCAGCGCGCCTTTTCTTACTTTGCCAACCCCAGCGCGTGGCTATGATTCACATTGGCGGCATAGGATAGGCACCAGGACACGTTACCGCTCGTTCTGTCTCCGAGTTGAGGAGATGAACGATGCTCACATTTCTCAAAATTTTCTAATAACTGCCATTGCCCCCCCCCTTCCCCCCACCAAAAAAAAAAGCAAGTTTTTTTAGTTGGTAACGTTAAAGAGTGATTTTAAGTAGCATTTAGCGAAAGTCGAAAAATTGTTTCATGACTCCTTTAAGCTTGCCACACTAGGCTTACCAAATCATTCGTCGCATAATTGGACATTCCACGCAGGACCTGGACTATGTCTTCTATACTTGTTGTTGTGTCGTTTTCTGATTTTTTTAAAATTTATACTGACCACGCACCGACTCGTCCAACTACGCAGATTATTGGGCTTTGTAGTTTGCAAAAAAGCGCATAGTTTTAAGCTTTTTTTTTTTTGGTGCAGTCAGTGTGGGCCACTGAGATATTTCATCACCCTGGGCGTCAAAGAAACATTCATTCGCTATTCGCAGCGAAATAATGCCACACACAAAAAATCTTTTTGAAAAATTATTACGAAAATTGTAAGTAGGCTATATGTAGTGCGATCTTAATAATAGAGAGTATGTTCTCTCGCTACGCGGATATAAATTGAGGGAGAGAAGTAGATCAAAGCGCGTGCACTCGATAAAAAGCTTTCCCGCACAACACTCGGAGAGCCAATCAGCTCAACTTACGGAGGCAGCTCAGCGAATGACGATGCCAAACACATGTTTAGACCCCCCCCCCCCAAAAAAAAAACAAAAAAAAAAAACAAAACAAAAAAAACGCAGTCTGAGTTGTGACACTAAGCAATGCAAGCAAGACGTTTTGCATCCCTGAGCTGCCTCTGTAAGTTGCGGTGATTGACTCTCCGAGTGTTGCGCGGGAACGTAGACCCACGGGCTTTTTTTAGAGTGATGGGGACGTCGGAACATAGAGTTCTTGGTGGAATTATTAGTTGTTAGAATGACTCGGCTGTTCGAACGCGTTCTAAGACTGAGTAGAGACAAAGGCAGCTATAGCTTTGCATCTACCCACGAATCATTCCAACCCAATCTCGGCATTCCGATGTCCCCGCGCGTTCTAATTTCCCTCTCACCCTCAATTTCTACCCGTATATGCTTCTGCGCGAAATATAGACGAGTGCGCAAAATCCTAGCCCCCCCCCCCCCCCTTTTTGGCGATAAAAAAAATGAAAATTTTCTCAAACGCCGGCTCTTGCGAAGAGAGGGGCTGCCCATTAAACAAGATTTTTGCTTGTTCTTGCAGCACTCTTGGCATCGGTGTTGTTCTTTGGAGCTACGTGACTGTGCATTTTTCTGACGTTCTCGCACTACGATATGTGCGAAGGTTTCTAAAGAAACGAAGTCTTTCTAAAAGTGCAGCCACCCCGACTGTGTTTAGGTGTCAGAATTAAAAAAAAAACACACACAAAAAAACAAAAGAAAAACGGCGGCGCATGGAACAAAGCAGACGCTGATCTTTTCCTGGAAACGCTCCTATGCAATAAATAGCCACTGGATGGATGGCCTATGTTTTCTGGTTATAAGCGTCTCCAGCGCTTATCGCGACGGCGAAAAATGCCGAGGCACAGGGCTGCGGACGTACACGCGGTTTCTGGTATTCAGCAGAAGAGAGCTGTCGCGTATGCTCAAAATGTGTACCACAGCCAAGTATACAGGGTGCCTCCCCAAAATATTTAAAGCGTGTTTTTTTTTATCTAAAAAATAAACTACACATCGCCGGACGCTCATACTCCGCCCAAATATCCGGATGCCAGAAGTAGAGAACTAACTGTTCTTTCATTTAAAGGTTATAAGTGATTTCTTCAAATTTTCAATGGGAAACTGGCGACCGACGCGGAGCTCTCGAATGCATGGAGCTCAATGGCGCCAGTTACCGAAAACGGGCGAAACCGGGCGCCATTTTTCCACTGAAATTTTCGGAAAATCGCAAAACTTTTGATGAGATAATGCTTAGTGCTGGAACTTTGACATCTGGTTCGGAGCGCCAGCGCGGCATTTGGGTGGAGAATCGGTGTTTCGGTGACGCTGAACAGGGCGGGGGTGGCCAAACTGCGACTCGCGAACCGCGTGCGGCTCTTCGTGAGTCAAGTGCGGCTCGCGGCTCGCTGCTCTCTGGCAAATGTGCCCCCCTCCCCCCCCCCTTCCCCTCCTGTGCCCCGATACAAAAAAAAGGGACAAAAAAGAAACTTACAGTTTTGACAGCTTTGTACTTCACACGTACTTGGCTCAATTTTTTAATTATATCAAGCGCGCGCCGACCGCCGGAACAGCCAGTGCCGTGCCGCGGAGGCCTGCGGCGATACGGGAGAAATTAAGCACGTGCGCACAAAGCCCTTTCTGGTGGGAGCGTCGTCTGCTAGGCTATTCCGTTGATCACACACAGCCCCTGCTCCGTAGCAAAGGAAGGCAGGGCGCTTGCAATGTCGAAGTGCATCGCCGATACGCCCCTCCTTTTGGAATGCGTTCACAATCCTATTGACGGCAACCTGTGTAACCCTGACTGCTGTTGCTACATCCCTTTGCGTCATGCCGCCCATCGACATTCTCATACTACGTTCCCGTGTTTCTATAGGCACTCGAGGAGGCATAAAAATGTGCGCGCGCCCTCTGGTCAAAGAAAGTTTGACTACCCGGCTACATAGGCTAGACGACGACGACAGCTCGAACCGCAGCCGACGCCAGTAGCCATGTTGGCCAGTCCATCGCTAAAAGTGTGTCACGTGGCCTTCCCGTTGGGTACAACTGCACGGGGAAGCACGATGTCACGCGGCAGGGTGACAGCGCTGGATTGGTTTTGATGCCTCGTAGCATTGTCTGCGGTATATAGTTTAATGCAACGAGGTAGAGGGGCTTAGAGTGATAAACCGGAAGTTCGGAAGTGGCACCCCCTCGGTTGCCGCCATTTTGTACGCAAAAGTGACCACACGTCACGTGACCTCACAAGAGCCGTGACGTCACCGGTAAGATGGCAGCGCCCAGAGCTGGGGAATGCGAGTTTGTTCGGTGCGCGGTAGCCGCGATGTGTAGCTGCTTTCCGACGACTTCGGTCTTCTTCGTGCTCGCTGACGCAGGTATAATGTGAAAATATGAAGAAATGAGACTTTATTACCTTTTTCCGTAAGATCGCCCTGTATCATCTGGATATTAACACCTGCGAGACAGCATCAGCCGTATCGCCGTACCGGTGCTCGGATTCCCGGATGTGTTCGATGGTCGATAGAACTTTGAGTGCTTTTAGCATGCAATTTTCGCTTTCTCTTAGCTTTGTTTGAACGTTGGAATGTCTGAGAATCGACGCGAAATGTATACGTCGGACGTAGGGCCTAGGGGAATTCGTTTCAGCCCTAGGTAACTGCATAATCACAGCCAACTTTTAGCGAGGAAGCTCCTGCGATCTTTACGTTTTGTACTTGTAAACAATTTTACGATATAACTCCTAGCATAATATATTCGCATTTTTCTAGCTTCGTTTGAACGTCCGAGAATCGGAGCGAAAGGTATACGTCGCGTGAGGACCTAGGGAAAGTTGTTTCAGCCCTGCGTCACCGAATATCCATATAAACTTTTAGCGAGGAAGCTCCTGCGATCTTTAACCTTTTGTGCTAATCGACGATTCTACATTCGATCGCTTTTCTTCCTTTTTTTGTGAGTGCGAATCGCACACTTATTTTCAGCTGCGAGGATGACGTTTTTATTGAGTGGGGGGATGAATAAATCGTTGCAGGCACCTGCTTCAATGCTATTCGACTTGCTATTTTTGGTGTACGCATAGATTAATTCCACATTTTTCTCTTTCGTAGGTTTTATTGCAGCAATACTTTTTTTCATCAAGAGTGCATTGTATTAGTCGGTCAATTATTTACTTGTTCTAGTTACCTGTACAAGATGATTCATATTTGTGTTCACCCCTTGCCCGAAAAGCAGTCTTGTTGAAAAATGTTGACTACCATTCCTTTCGGTCTCTTCAATAGACTTCTTTCTAAAATGTGGGCTGCCTATACCTCGTATTACCATAACCTGGAAAAGGGCAACCGCCACAGCCCCCTCGCGCCAATCAGATTGACGGAGTGAAGGCATGTGACAAATCTGTGCTGATGAGCACTCTGATGATATGTTGTCATGTGCCTCTCTCCAACATGCATATTGACTCACCAAGACTGTAGCCTTCGCCGCTTGCCAAATTGTGATGGAACGAATTACAGTAGCTACTACTCTAATTGCCCAAGGCCTTCATAATTTGGGCATTTGTTCGACAAGAATATTATGTCCGCGATCACAGTGAACTCGGCTGAGCACCTATTGGACTCGAATGCTGCATTAGCGTTCGACGTGAACTGGGGTATATTCGTGTGCTCTGCACCGAAAAAAAATGGCGACAGTTGTGTTGCTTGGTGGGGTTTTGCAAAGCGTCTATTGTGTCATACGTATTGGAAGTGTCCTGCTATATAACAATGCATGAACACATACCATTAAACTAGATGCTCAGAGGTGTGTTTGTTTTTGCAATTAACAAGTTACAGCAGTGTGCTTTAATGTTATTATCATGTGCGTAGTTTTAAGTATCCTCTCTGCAATGCCTACAAAGGCCCCTGGAGAGAATAAATTAATAAATAACATTTTCACATCACTGGAGTTGGTTTTCGGATGCGCCATATGTTCAGGAGGAGTGGAACGAGTGCAGCCCAATGCAACCAGTCTGGTATGTCCCATTAATTAATATTGAGGGGTCAGAGATGCGGGTGTCCTCAAAAGTTCCAGCACGTGCGGTGAACACAATTCTTTGTGTAGAGACTCTGAAGGCATAAAGGCGAGCGAAAATATGTTTATTAGGTTAGTGTATCAAATATGTTGATTTCCACTTGATTACGTAATTATTGGTTCTTTGCAAATGGTTCCATAACGAGTTCTTTCTGCGACAGTCTCGTGTCAGGCGTTCAGTCATGGTACCTGTGCTGCTTGTTGTCGGATGATGCTCCTGGCACGTCGGTGTTCAGTTTGGTCGAGTGGCAACTTTGACCGACTCATGCCGTCTTGTAATCATACGTCATGTGCGGCCACTGACATCTGATGCACTGAAGCTGCAGGGCTGGCTTCTAATCCGCAAATTTTCCTGGTAGTTTTCTGCATCAATGCAGCAAGCTCGGGCATGTATGAATGCTTCGGCGTTGGGGTGTCTCGTTGAATCGGCATTGAATAGTAACGGGTAGCCGATGACGGTCGTCGTGACTTTGTGGCATAAGTCGCCCTCGGATCGTCAGATGCCGCTTCGCTCGAAGAAGACTCCAGATGAATAGCCTGTCGAACTTGTTCCGAAACAATCTCGGCAATCAAAATAAAAGCCGGGCAACTGATGGCAGGAAGTAGCTTCCTGATCTCCTCCCGGACAACGTCGTGGATGTCGCGGATGCCTGGGAGGCTGGCGTCGAAGTTGCAGCTGGACGACTCGAGTGTCGAGAAGATGGGGAGTTGTTGATAGCGACAGGCTCGGGCCTGCAGTGTACATTCAATGTTGGAAGCCGCGGTGATATGAACCCTTCGACTGTTGTCGTGGGGTTGCGGACAAGGCTGCTGGAGGTGTTGTACCTCACACGAGGGACATGGGATTTTTAGCTTCTTGTCTTCTGTAGAATCAGGGTGGGCGTGGGTGCTCGATCACGCCCAAAACATCTTCCACGAAGGCGGTGACGCTCTCGTTGGGGCCGCATCCTGGACAGAATCAGGAATTCGGCTCCCCCGGTCAATGTTGGCTGATGAACGTGCACTTCAGCTCGATCTTGCAAACTTCCTACGACGTTAAGGAGGATTCGTTGTTGTCAAACCAGTGCCTGGCAGTTTCTTCCACGAGAAGTATAGGTTCTGCAGGGGCTGGCTGTCCGTCTACCTACTGTGGCGGGCGACACGGCCATATATTTCAATCCAGCCCTCGACGTCTTCATACACCTTGCGTGAAAGGGCATCAGTGTGCGAGGTGCGACGGGCATGCATACGATGATGGGAGCGGACGTGGTTCGCTGCTACAGGTTTGCCATTGTTGGCTTAGTCAGTTTCGGTTTTTCTGGCAAAAGACCGAATTCCGGTGGTTCTTGCTGGTAGCAGCGACTGGCTCGGATTTCAGGTTCTTCGTGGTGCATTTCCAAGGTTCGTCCTTGCGGTACTCGCTCGTCTTGCGGTTTTTCTGCCGGGCTTGGGATAGGACTTGGTTTACGGCTCGCCGGGCGTTTAAGACGCGGGATAATCCGCTACCCGTGTCTTAATTGTTATCGGGCAACTCGGTTGAGGAGCCGCCAGGGTCTACACAGAGTGAAGGGCTATGGGTAAAGTGTGCAGCACCTCCACCAGAATATACGATGACAGCTGAGCATGGCCTGGAACTTTCCAGAATAGTAAATATTGATAGAAAATAGGACTGGAGCAAGCATCTGTGACAATATAACAAAACAGACAGAAGAGAGTCTATCCTGACCACTAAAAAAGCTGCATTGTTTTAGAGGCATTCTGTTCGAATAAATCCTCTCCTTCGGGGTTTGGCGACTGCCGTGGACGAACTGAACTGAAATGGATGTGGAACCACTTTTCTGGTAATGAGCCGCTGCAGACTGTCGTCGCAAAGCGGCGTGAACGGGTGGACTGGGTAGGTAACACGCGCGATGAAATGTCCATACAGCTTGCAATTCGCGTACCGAGTGTTGATGAAACTTGTGTCGACGAAACGTTCGACAGACAAGCGGAATCAATACCAACTGCAACACCTGTGCTCCGTGAAAGTGCACGTCTACGCCAGAACAATTTAGGAAGCAGCATAGCATCACCTAAAGCACGGCACAGGAACTACCAACTTGAAGCACATGAAGGCAGCTCTCCGGTGCGCCGCACAACCAAAGTGAGCCTTCGGTCATTTGAACGAAGCGGCACCACGATTGCACACTGCCAAGCACGACTCACGCAATTTCCGTCGCTAAACTGCGTATCCAAACATATTGCACACGCTTCACTGCAGACCTCGAAGATTCCGATGGTCAACGAGAGCACAGAAACGTCGCCTTAAAATTTACTTGCGGTATCCGAATCAATCCGAGGTCCGAGCAACGTAGGGCCGATTGTCTCTTTCGTGGCAATATCCCAGTCGGTCACCAGCGAAATGCGCAGCGTTCACGTTATACCTACGTCAGACACCACGTTGAACTCTGAAGTCGCTTTCGACCGGCCTCATATGACGGCTTCCGCGTCTGAAATCAACTCGCCGACACGAACGACAACAAACAACGCATCCGACAAGCTCCGGCCCAGCTGGGACCAGCCGCTGCCTGGGCGCTGCCATCTTTCCTGTGACGTCACGTATTTGGTTTGGTCATGTGACGAGTGGTCACATTTGCGTACAATGGCAGCCGCCTTATGGGGGTCACTTTCGAGTGCAGACCGGAACCCCGGTTTATCGCTCTAAGCCCCTCTACCTCGTTGG
>JAZHYW010008145.1:0-18379 GCA_037355805.1 Ixodes ricinus | reverse complement strand
TTAACGACCTCCCTGATGACATCTCCTGCAAAATACGACTTTTCGCCGATGACTGCGTCATCTATAACACCATCTCAACAGACACTGATAATCTTTTGCTTCAAAATGATCTCATAAAAATTAACGACTGGTGCGGAAAATGGCTCATGTCGCTTAAAGGGGCAGTGCAACGATTTTAATGTTGAAAGAATTGGCAGTTTGCATTTTTTATATTGTTGATGCAAGCCCAAGTGACCAAAAACGCGTCACCTTTCCCCGAAAAACTGCTATTCTGCTGCGTAATCGCAAAGCAAAAAACGAATTATTTGCCGATCTGCAGCCGCCTGTCGGGATTACGGGAACTAAAATTACACCGTCTCTGGGGGTAGGCGGAAGCCAACAAAACCTCTCCCCTCCGATACTACACTCGCCGTCAGCCCCGCGGTGAACGGTCCTTTGTGTCGATCGCTCGCCGCGACCTTCGACGAGGATAATCCTTTCAAAGTTGACAATCGCCGAGGAAGCGGCTGGTCTCTGAAGAGAGACCCCAAGGGGAAACTACGTGAACCTCCAGAGTACGTCACTCGAAAGTCGACGTGGAGAGTGGAGGGGCACTTTGACCTTCAAATTGTTTCATTTTTTTTTTTAGAGCGCAGCTCTTAGGCGCCCGTTTTCGGCTTGAGTGGCGTCGCCGTCGGCGTCGGCGTCGGCATAACCGCGCGGTGCATGATGGGTAATTTTCCCCGCTAAATTTAGCGGAAAATTTTCCCGCTAAATCTAGCGGAAAATTTTCCTGCTAAATTTAGCGGAAAATTTTCCCGCTAAATCTAGCGGAAAATTTTCCCCGCTAAATCTAGCGGGAAATTTTCCCCGCTAAATCTAGCGGAAAATGTTTACCGCTAAATCTAGCGGGAAATTTTCCCCGCTAAATCTAGCGGGAAATTTTCCCGCTAAATTTAGCGGAAAATTTTCCCCGCTAGGTCTAGCGGAAAATTTTCCCCGCTAAATTTAGCGGGGAAAATTTTCCGCTAAATTTCCCGCTAGATTTAGCGGGGAAACTCCCCCCTCCTCGAGGTCACGTGACCCCCAGGCCACGTGACCCCCCCCTCCCTGAGGTCACGTGACCCCCCCCCCCGTGCCTTCCCTGCTCCTCAAGAGCTGCGCTCTAATTCGGCGTTACAGGGAGTTGTAAACGGCTTTTATTTTTTTTTAATAAGAACTATAGTAGGTTGCAAGTCAAGAAGGTAGCGACAAATGCCCTTCAAAGGGAATCATATATCCCTCCGTCACCTCCGCATCCAATAGCGTCCCATCGTTTCCGTGACGTTGCGGCCAACTCGCGAGGAGGGTCTTGCCTTTCTGTACATATTTGCTTTATCTTTCGACTTTGACTTAGCATTGTGGAAGCCACGAGAAGGAGATTAGAGTTTCCCCTTCCGATGGAAACAAAGACGACTTTCGGGGATTAGCTTCCCCCTCGGATGGATACAAAGGCTGCTTACAGGGGCTCGCTTCCCTCTGCAATGAATACAAAAGTCGCTTTCTTAAAAGTGGGGGTCGGAGACAAGTTGTCATCACTCTGTGGCCAATATCTATTTATTGAAGCGGAACAAGGAGCGTTTCCAGTGAACTCTTCTTTCGACTGCGGAGGGATTTCCAACCGGCGCACCACGCTTGTGGGAGGAGCTTCTCCTGCCTTCTTAACTTGTAAGAAAATACGGTTTTCTGCTTTTCGCTCCATAGGTGACGCCGATTAATTTCCGCGGTTAATTGGCCAAAGTCTGAAAATTGTTGCACAGCCCCTTTAACAAATCTAAGTGTAACCTAATCCATTTTACCCGCAAGAAAACTCATTTACCCTTTCATTATACCCTAGACAAAGACGTGATCGAATCAGTTTCAATGTATAAATATCTTGGCCTTAGACTAACGCCTGACCTCTCATGGAGACCTCACATCGAAGCCGTTTCTGCAGGGGCTTTCCAGACCCTCGGATTCATCAGACGTAATCTGCGAGACGCCCCTCCCCAAGTCCGAAAGTTGGCATATGAAACTTATGTAAGGCAAAAATTAGAATATGCATCTGCAATCTGGAGTCCTCATCAAGTCTATCTAATCAATCACCAAAACCGAGCCGCCCGATTTATCTTATCATCGTATGACCACTTCACTAGTGTCTCTTCTCTAAAAAGTCAACTCGGGCTCATACAATCACTCATTCGAAGGAAACTCTCCCGTTTATGCCTTCTTCATAAAATTTATTATCATTGCCCAGAACTAAATAACGCCCTGCTCTCACCATCCGATAGAATATCCTCCCGCCTAAACAACTCTTGTGCAATAAAACGTATTTCTGGTAAAACTAACTCATTCAACGAAGCATTCCTCCCGTATGCCATCACACAGTGAAACCATTTGCCATCCTCCATCGTCAGCACCTCTGATGGAACAGTGTTTTACGATAATCTACTAGCCCATTATGTATAATTTCTCGTGTTCTTGTTTATAGTTACTGTTATTGTTCTCCTACTGCGTCTGCTATTGTATTCTTCGTTTTACTGCCCCCCCCCCTTATGTAATGCCCTAACCGGGCCCTTAAAAGCCGACTTACGAAACCATTTCCCGCAGGGTAGGAAAGTGCTCCCCAACGACCTTCGCTCCCTCCCCTCTCGCACTACTTGGTCCCCTCCCCTGAAAAGGGCGGGTCCGGAAGCTAGTTTCGTGGAAAGGAGAAGGGGTTTCCTCCTTTCTGGGTGGCAAGGAGGAAACCTCTTCTCCCGCGGAAAATGGTTTTGTAGGTCGGCCTTTAAGGTGAACATAATTTAAATAAATTAAATTAAACAAAAATTTTAGGGGGTGTCAGTGTTTCTTTAAAGGGGCAATGCAAGAAAAAAGAAGAAGTGTCTGGACGAGAAACGTCCATTTTTCCTCCGCTCTCTTCTATTTGCTGTTTAAACAACGCCACAGGAAAAACCTCGCCTTGAAAGGTAATTTGAGAACTGTCTCACCAATCCGCGACCGCGAGCAAGAGATCTGCTCCGCAGATACAATCGTGTACCAACGTCAACGGGCAAAACAAGGCGGTGGAGGCTCGTCTTCCCCTCCATGGCGTTTGCCAACCACATTTACTACGATCACCTCAATTGATTCTTCCGGCTGGTTGTTCAGCCCCTACACGCCAAGCAATGGAGGACTCCGGAGAAACACCAGAGAAGAAACTATGCCTTACGTCGGACGGAGCAAGCACTTCCGACTACTCAATAGGAGACCAAATTGACGTTGATCTTGACGAGACACCTTTCACAACAGTGACATACCGCAAAAAGCGCTCGAAAGGCATCCCCATCGTCTTCAAGTCTACGAAGGCACAGTCCTTCTGGAAAGTGAACCCTAACCGAATCGCAACTGAAATTGTCACCACAGCACAAGAGAAAGTGAGCTCACATAAAATCACCAAAGATGGAAGCCTTGTGGTAAGTGTTGCCTCATTGTCGTCAGCAAATAAGCTTCTAGCCTTGAAAACTGTTGCTGGAATTGATGTCGCGGCCAATGTGCCGCAGTCTTACTCAAAGAATCTGGGCAAGATAAAAAATGTCCCAAACGAGTACACAGAGGAACAACTCCTGGAATATCTCACTGACAAAGGGGTTACGTCTGTCAAACGGCAAATTGCCTACGTACCTCAAGGCGACGGAAGTGTCGTCAAGCACCCACGGGACAGCGTCATCTTACAATTTAGAGAAGACTGCCCAATGCCCACACGCGTTTTCCTGGGATTCACCAGTCATCCGGTGGAAGAATACTTTGGACAGGCGGTACGCTGTTTCCGCTGCCAAAGGCATGGACACGTGGCTAATGCGTGTCGCGGACCACAGCGATGTAAGGTGTGCGCAGGTCCACATAACTATAAAGAATGCAGCTCCAGAAACCACCCCAAGTGCGCAAACTGTGGTGGACCACATGCTGCGTCATTCGCAGGTTGTGTGCGAAACAAAGAAATAGGAGCATTACGTAAACACGAACTGATTCATGGCAAGACGACTAAGCGTCATTCGCCACCACCAAATCCAGAGGCAGTGAGACCTGTGTCTCCTGCGCCTCCAAACCCAATACAGAAAAGATCAAGATATACCTACGCTGAAGCCATCGGAGCTGCCGGACCTGGGGCACCACCACCAGAGGCACCACCGGCACCGCCTCCACCGCCGATACCACCTCGACTTCCTCCACGGCTTCCTCCACGCAAGCCAGCAATACGTGACTCGACGCAGACGCCAACACCTCTGACAGCAAGAACAGCTGAGGCACAGACAGCCGACACCAATCCATATTCAATGTCTCTCCGACAAAACACAACTGCCCGATCCGAAAAGCTGGAAAAGCTGCTGCTCCCGATTCTGTTTGCTGCATTGAAGGCAATTGTTACAACACTACCGGAGGCTAGAGACCTTCCTGAAGTGCAAATGCTACTTTCAATGGAGCATATCCTTGCACGTTCGAGTGCTCCGATTAACTCAAATTCTACAAATGAATGATCGGTACCGACAGGCCTTTTTGTTCCAATGGAACGCCAATGGATTGCGATCAAAGAGCGGCGACTTTCGGCAGTTTGTTGCCCTCCATCAGTTCCCAATTCTCGCCATCTCTGAAGCACGAGTCACAGCCCAATTCCGACTGCCCAACTATGTGACCTATCAAACGACACGACCTTCCGGCCCCAGTCGGGCAATGTTGTGTGTGCGAAAGGACCTAACATCAACTCTCGTATCTACATCGAAAGAGGATGCACCCGAATATGTGGCGTGCAAGGTGAACATCGGTAAGATATGCTTAGTCATTGCAAGTGTGTACTTTGAACCCCTTACACCCATCACTCTTACACAGTTTTCCCGTATGATCCGGAAGCTTGGGGAAACATTCGTAGTTGCTGGTGACTTTAACGCCCACAATCCCCTCTGGGGAAGTGACCGATGCGATATTCGTGGGGATATGATCTCCAACGCAGCTGAAAATCTTGACCTAACGGTATTGAATGATGGATCCGCAACATTCTTGCGCGGTCCTACATATTCTAGTTGTTTAGACCTAACACTCTGCTCCCACAACTTATCTTCTGGAATGGATTGGCGCACAGATGTCGAGACAAGGGGAAGTGATCATTTTCCTATCCTCGTGTGTCAACCTAAACTTTTGCAGTCTCCTCAGAAACGTAAAACTCAACTAACAAATTGGAAAGTTTATCGACACTTAAATACTAAAACCATAAATACGATTGACTGCACACTTGAAAATTTTGTTACAAGCATTCGCACAAATATGGAACGCTCCACGCGGGTAATATCAGTTCCTCAGGGATGTATTGGAGTGGATGCCGAATATGAGAGGCTACGGGCTATACGACGAAGGGCTGAACGGAAATACAATCGAACAGGGCAAGTTGAGCACTACTTAGAGGCTCAACGAACGCATGCCCTCATGCGTCGACAACTAAAAAAGCTTGCCAAAAAACGTTGGCGCAGTAACTGCGATTCTCTTTCGCCTTTTACGTCAATACCCAAAGTCTGGAACATACTCCGAGCACTTAGAACTCCTGTCACTCAGATTCACCCATTCCGGGCTTTGGCATTACATCGGGGTATTTCGGTTGTCCTCGTTGCGGATGAGTTTTGCCAACTGCTCACGCGGCCGGGTGCTGCGACAGGTACTATAGAATTCACAACATCATGCAACGCAGTAAAACAAAAAATAGATGCACAATTTTGGTCAACTCATTCAGAGTTGGATCTCCCATTCACAATGCCCGAACTGGAGACTGCCTTACAAACAATTTCCGGTAAAAAAACAGCCCCAGGACCAGATGGCATAACATATGGAGCCCTTTCGAACTTGGGACCTAAAGCAACCACACTTCTTCTTCAACTATTTAACAACATATGGCAACAAGAACGTCTACCAGAGGACTGGAAACTAGCGAAAGTTGTCCCTCTTCTGAAACCAGGAAAATCGCCCATGTCACTGGAGTCATTCCGCCCCGTGAGTCTAACAAGCTGTATTGGTAAAGTTATGGAGAAATTAATTAACGAGCGATTGCAATGGTGGGTGGAAGAAAACAACGTACTTTCACCGCACCTAGCTGGCTTTAGAAGACGAAGATGCACAATGGATTGTATACTGAACCTAGTAACTCATGTAGAACACGAAAGAAGCCGGGGTAACGTTACCGTAGCCGTATTTCTCGACATCAAACGGGCTTTTGACACCGTTAATCATAGTCACGTTTTACATGGACTTCTTGAACTCGGTGTTCGCGGTCGCACCCTGCGTTGGATAGCAGACTTTCTCAATGAACGCAAGATTTTTGTAGACACAAACAGAGGCAAAAGCCAGGAACATACTCTTAGCAGTGGGGTTCCTCAGGGCAGCGTATTGAGCCCCACTCTCTTCAACGCGGTTATGAATCAGCTGTCACGTCTCCTTCCATCAGAGCTAGAGTATTCCATCTACGCAGACGACATATGCATCTGGGCGTCAGCACTCTCTATTGATACTGTCAAAACATCATTGCAGAATGGTCTGGACATTATTGTGTCATTCTTAAAAGAGCATGGAATGGACCTTTCTGCGACCAAATCGGCAGTTCTCCCGTTCACCTTAAAACGACTGAAAGACTTCAGACTCTCTGTAAACGGAGAACAACTAGAAATTGTCAAGACCCACCGATTTTTGGGTATAATTATAGACCGAACCCTTACGTGGAACACGCACGTGACTGAGATGGGACAAAAAGTTAATAGGATAATTAATGCCTTACGCTGCATTGCGGGAACCAAGTGGGGAGGCTCAACATCATCCCTCCTCCACCTGCACGTAGCGCTAGTACGTCAAACGCTAGCATATTCTATACCAGTGCTCCATGGCCTCTCGCGCACTTCCGAGACTCGTCTACATTACTTGTTGGCTCGTAGTCTAAGAGTTTGCCTGGGTGTGCCTCGCGCAACATCCGGTGTTCTAGTTTTTGCAGAGGCACGGGAGCCGCCAATCTCGGTCCTTCGAATACAAGAAACCTGCAGGCATTTTTTTCGATTAAAGACACAACATATCGACCATCCTATTTTTCATAACCTTATGAGCAGAACAGGCGCACGAGTACATAACGTTCTTTTAGAACATCAACGCCACCTACCACGTTACACTCAATGGGAAGTACCGGTCTCACCTGCTCCCTGGACGTTGACGATGCCTAAAGTTCAGACCACAATAAATGGAATGGAGAAGAAAAGCTCAGTGAGCAGTATGGTGGCGGCACAACTGGCTCTCTTCCATGTATACAATCAGTACCCCAGTTTCACTCAAGTGTACACAGACGGATCTACCGACGATCAAGGATCAGCTTCCGCATTTGTTATACCATCTTTAGACACACATCGTTCATTCCGGCTATCCCATCGATCATCCTCTACTGCAGCTGAGTTACATGCCATTCTGTCAGCCTTACAATATATTCGGCATGCAAGCATTATAAAAAAATGGGTAATATGCAGTGACTCGCAAGTGGCTCTCACATCCATACAATCAATGAACTATAAAAGTAACAACGGCGTATACATTTACAAAATTCTGAATGAAATGACGGCGGCAATGAAGGCAGGCCACGACATTGCACTTCAGTGGGTCCCAGGACACTGTGGCCTCACGGGCAATGAAGCGGCAGACTGCCTCGCCAAAAAGGCGCACTGGGATGGACAATATCAACGAGTCCCTCTTTCCCGTGGAGACACTCGGGAAATATTAAGGACAATGGTACGCACTAAGTGTAGTTCCACGTGGTTTGACGAACACTCTAAACGCTCCATTCTTTTTGAAATCGACCCTCAGATAAGATTCCGCGTACCCATTTCACTCCCACGCAGCATAGAAACATTACTACATAGGCTTCGTCTCAATGTTGCTTATACCGCTAATTTTTTATATCGCATCCATCGCGCAGAATCTCCAGAATGTGCATGTGGAGAGTCGGTCGAAGATGAAACTCATCTCCTACTAGAATGCTCGAGATTCGCAAAGTGTCGAAAAGAGCTCAATTTACGGCTCATGGTACTTGACGACCGCCCCTTGTCACTAAAGAAGCTGCTAGGACCTTGGCCTACGCCAGTTCTACAAAAGAGGGCTCTGTTTGCCTTACGCGATTTCATCTTGGAAACCAAAATAGCGGACAGTTATTGAGAGTTATACATCTGCAACAAGAACAACAGAAACGCAACACCAAAGTGGAAACATCATGATATGATAAATTTACATTGCATACATACTTCAACTGTGAAATTCTGTATATAATACTCATATACCTTAATTGTATATTATCGCGCTAAATTGAGCTTTCAATGTGAAAAGTATTTGAATATTTTAATGTGCATACCGCCCCCTTTAGTGTATATTGTACAGTATACCACGAACGTTTGAGTGTAGGAATTATATGTAAATAGCCTGATAAATCATTGCACCCTGATGTAAATAGTGTGCTTTCATAACGTGGAGTGTAGAGCAGGGTGTTCTGTGCAGTGTTTGTTTTATGTGACAACTGTGAACTCAACTGTGAACTCTCAAGGAAACGGACCCTAATCACTCAAGTTCAAAGGAGTAGCCGGCGCTGCTATAGCAGCAGCCAATGTCTCCTTTTTATTTTTATCAGTTATTAAAGAAAGAAAGGGCAATGCAACAATTTTTGTACTTTGCGCAAATACCGCTCAGAACAGATCCCTGACGTTAATGACCTATGATACACGCGTTCGTTTTTCACCCCACGCAATAGAAGTCCCAGAAAAAAAAATAAAGAAAACAAGCAGCGTTTGCCCCCTCAACTCGCAGCCAGAACAAGCGGCCACGTGATCTGGAGCCGATTATATGCCGCCAATGTTGACCATAGCCACGCGCTGTGGCTGGCAAAGCACAGGACACGCGCTGAGTTCCAGACATTGTTATGGCTCGGCTATTGTCGTCGATGCAGCGATTGGACACGGGCTACTACCCGAATGTTTCTCGAGCTAGTAATTATCACGAGCCCAAATCGAGTGCCCACGCAATGCTCGGGTCCAATCTATGAACCACATTCAAATATCGTCATATGGGTGTACTGCGATCCCCACTTTACGTCATCAAATTTTGCAAAGGAGAGATTGAATGAAAATGGTCGCTCTTGTCTTTGAAATTACACCGCAACAAAGGAGTTTTTGGCAAGTGGCGTTGCGTGCGAGAATCCTTGTCTCCCACTCGTGCCAGTAAGCTTGTGTACAGTTAAAAACATTCCAATTAAATATCGTTGCACCGCTCCTTTAAGGGTGCATCAAAAGCTAATGCTTGTACATATATACTGCTCAGGCCGTAATGTTTGAATGTTCATAGTACTTTATTACCCTCAGATTTGGTGTAAGTTGTCTCCTGATTGCTTACAACAGAAAGAAGAAAACATTCTAACTCTGAGTTGATAGAAAAACTCCACCTGCTGACAGCTACCAATCATCTCGGCGCCGATTATGAGTATTCACGGCATGCCAACGGTCGCGTGCTTAGAACAAGTTTTCCCGACTGATCTCATACAATCGGAGTTGTTCTTGACAAACAACATTGTTTACTCACGCAAGCGGCCACATGTGAAGTTCAGAATATTTTGTATTGATTGTGGCACACGTGGCAAGTTGCATAGGGTTTCTTGCAATCCGCGAAATAGAATGCTTCCGGGTTATCTAGTTCTCTAATGCATGTAGCACACGAAAGAAAGAGCACGAACTGAACCGCAGTGGGAAACGAAAACAATAATGATAAACAAGTGTGTAATCACGTGAAAACTGAGGGCATTGCACGTATGCGGAAGGAAAACTTCGTTTCACTAGATACATTACCAGTAAAATATTAGGTTTTATCGTGCGAGCGATGCGTAACACACAAGCGCGAGCATGCTGCTCTAATTTTCCAGTGAACAAGCGCACCGTTCAAAGCATCGAGCACGCTTTTATAGCTTTTGGAGCTCTCAAATTTTTTAAAACACAATTATAATCAATTTTATTATTTCGTGTTTTTTTTATAAAGTGTGCCTGTGGTTTTTGTTTTTGTTTTTTTTTTTGCTTTAACCTGCCATTCTTTTAGCTATATAATATTTTTCCAGAATTACGGTCACTATAGTCTGTTTCATCAAGAGCCGCATAATCAAAGATGTAGACAAAAAAAATACTAGAACACGCGAACACCTATTAAAAATGCAATGTACCGGCGCAGTCAAAATTAGGCGTTAGTTTTTTTAGAGAGCAGAAGTTTTGTAGGGCAACACTGTTACCCATTGTACAGGGTGAAACAAGGAGACGCCAGGCTCTTTATATCAACCGGAAAATTCGGTTTCTTAACCTATCGCGCTACGACTTTGTGCAGCGTTGCCCACAGATGGTGCTTTTTTTTTTTTGTAAAATTTGCAAAGAGCGAATTTATTTGAGGAAAAATTAAAGAAAGAAAAAGGCTTAGCTCCTATGGAAACGCAGCGACGTCACCGGTCTGCAAACAACACGGCGTCGTTTCGCACGGGAGACAAGAGATGGCGAAGCGGTCGCGACGCCAACTGCCGCCAACGAACGAGCAGACGACACCGAGAGCCGGCGTGTTTAGCAGACAAGGAACTGCAGTTCCTTGTTGTTACCGCGCCTGTTTATGTTTCTGCGACTGTCGCCGCCTGCGGAACGCAAGCCGCTTTTGAGTCGAAAGGATCGTCAGCTAAAGTGCCGGCTCTCGGCGCCGTATGCTCGTTCGTTGGCGGCGTTCGTTGCGCCATCTCTTGTCTCCCGTGCGAAACGGCGCTGTGTTGTTTGAAGACCGGTGGCGTCGCTGCGTTTCCATAGGAGCTAAGCCTTTTTCTTTCTTTACTTTTTCCTCAGGTAAGTTCGTTCTTTGCAAATTTTACAAAAAAAATGCACCATCTGTGGGCAACGCTGCACAAAGTCGTAGCGCGATAGGTTAAGGGGGATTCAACCGCTATTTATTTGTACCCTTTTCCTCATAGATGGCGCAGAATTTTTCCGGAACAAACGAGTTGCATGTTCGCAGCTGCGCATGCAGGTCGGGCGCTCGAGGTGGACTCGGGCCACGGGCTTTTCGTCGCCGAACTCGAGCTAGATCTTCTTCGCTCTGCGTCCGCCGCTGCCGGAAGCGGCCAACAGGCGGCGCGAGATACGAGCCAGTACAGAGGGCAGTGGCTTACAAAACGTAGAATAAGCTCTGATTTCCGAATGAATTCGAAGTTCTATCCACGTTCGAAATTATCAAAAGCACAGAGTGCGGCGTGGCGGCCGTGTAAACCACCACATTTAACACGCAAACATTGTTTTGCAAAAAAAAAAAAGAGGTTTATTTTTAGAGCTCAATTTAAAGCTAGAAAACAAAAAAAGAAATAAAGTGGCAGTTTTGCACTTCCTATGTCCTGCTCGTCGTCTGAATACTCGTTTGCAAACCCGCTACCAGGATGTGTGGAGTAAAGCCCATCTATCCTAGTAAAAGTGGCGCCAATCATTTTTGTGAAATACTCGAGACACGTGCCGCACGCCACTTCTGGGAAGAACTACAGCCACTATACTTCGTTTCAGCTTGGGTCCAGACGCAGCCGATGCTACAAGCGCGAGCTCCGGGCTTCCAGCGTTTCTGCCAAGCACGCGCGCTCGTGCAGTACAGGCACTGATCAGGGCCACACACTCGTGCTTGTAGCATCGGCTGCATCTGGACCCAAGCTGAAACGAAGTATAAATGAGCTGCGCTTGGAGTATCGGCACTCTGTTCGCCCACATTGTTGTGGGCGCCGACATTTTGGTGCTCGTGCAGAGTAGACGCAACTGCCGATCGTCATGATTCAAAAGTCCGACTTCCTCAGCATTAGATTCGGTGTTAGGAATCTCATATAATATTGCCGCCCGCAGAGCCGAGAAAGCAACGCTCGGTCACGGTCTTCTAGAAGATTCCCATTCATTCTCGTACTAATTGTAACTTTCCCTTTGCTTTGTTGTTCTCGAAAGTGCCAGTTCATCCTCGCCCCGAGCGCGCGAAGCTCGAACTTTCTTTGCCGAACTTTCGAGATAACGACGCACTCTAGATAAGCAGCTGCCCGCGACCTTGTCGAGTCAGTGTCGCTCGAGCTCTGTTTCGCCGCCGAATCGCCGCCTGCTTTTCTGCTGCCTCGACGTTCTTTCCTTACTTATTTTGTTTGGCACAAGTTCGCCTGTTAAACCTTTATTTTCAGTTTACTCTTCTCCTACGTGTCGCCTTAATTCGTGACATTTCTGGTGGAGGTGCGGGGTAGAAGAGGCCACGACGATGACCGCTCCACCCATCGTTTACCTGCCCGTCGCCCCTCGGACTCCGACGCCTTTCCACGGGGAGATCCACGAGGACGTCGAGGACTGGATCCATCACTACGAGCGCGTGGCACGCCATAACGGATGGACCGCCGAGCAGTACCTGCAGAACCTCTACTTTTCGTTGGAGGGTACTGCGAGGCACTGGTTCGAGAACCACGAGGCTGCGCTCACGTCGTGGGACGCTTGCGTCACCGAGCTGAAGCGGGCGTTTATGAATCAACATCGTAGGCAGCGGGCCGAAGACCTTCTCCAGGCGAGGACTCAAGGCCCCAACGAAACGGTCACCAGTTTCGTTGAAGACATCCTCCGCCTAAGCAGCCGCGCCGACCCGCAAGCCACCGACGAGAAGAAGTTACGCTTCCTTATGAGAGGCGTGAAAAGCGAAATCTTCGGCGGACTTATTCGCAACCCCCGACGACCGTCGAAGAATTTGTTGCCGAAGCAACAAACATCGAGCGGGCGTTAATGGCCCGAGCGCGCCACTACCATCAGCTCAACGACGTTTCGACTCTGGCAGCGGCAAGCTTCGAGTTCAGCACCAGCACCGACGAGCTTCGCGAGATGATCCGTCAAGTCGTTCGCGAAGAACTTAAGAAACTGCTGCCTGCTGCCGACCCCCGGCTTCGCTGTCCATCGCCGAAGTTGTGAGGGAAGAGCTTGAGAGAGCCATTGAACCACGGGCTCCTGTCAACCCTGCTCCGCTCGAGCAATCGACGGTGAGCTACGCCACCATGGCCCGACGACCGCCACCTGCTGCCAGTCAACCTCCCGCGCCACGACAACGGGACGCACCAACACAGGCGTACCCCAGACGTCTCGCCGTTAGACGTCAGTACGTCCGGCAAGAACAACCGGCGCCCGGAAAGACCGACGTTTGGCGAACGGCCGATCGACGCCCGCTGTGTTACCACTGCGGGGAAGCTGACCACGTGTACCGCCATTGCCCGTACCGGCAGCTGGGGCTACGCGGCTTCCACCCCGACGACCCGCGCCCACGCTATACGGTGAGCGACCACGCGAGATCGACGACTACCTACGGCGTACACCCCCTCCGATGTTTGCGCCTCGACGTGGGTCCCGTTCGCCTTCACCTCGACGTCCTGCGGCATCACCTGTCCATCGGTCCCGCCGAGAGAGCCTGTCTCCCCTGCCTCGCCGGGAAAACTGAGTGCGGCAATACCGGGAGGTGGTATTGCCGATGATGAACGACGCCCTGCTGCCCCACGACCCGACGGACGACGGCACCGACGACGCCCAGCTGGTCACCCAACGAGCAGAAGAGGTGCGCCAGCTAGCTCGCTTTCGCATAAAGGACCAGCAACGTTTCGACGCTGTTCGGTACAACCTTCGTCGCCGCGACGTGGAGTTCCAGCCCGGAGACAGGGTGTGGGTGCGGACGCCCATTCGCCACCGCGGACTCAGCGAAAAACAGTTAAAACGCTACTTCGGACCCTACAAGGTCATCCGCCGCCTTGGGGACTTGAACTACGAGGTGCTCCCCGACGGAACCCGACCATCAGGACGCCGCCAGCCACGACCCGAAGTCGTCCACGTCGTTCGACTCAAGCCGTTCTACGCAAGATAGGATTGCGATACTGCATGTTTATTTTGTTTCACTGTAAAAATTTTTTGAACTCAAAAATAACGGTTTACAGTGAAACAAAATAAACATGCAGTATCGCAATCCTATCTTGCGTAGAACGGCTTGAGTCGAACGACGTGGACGACTTCGGGTCGTGGCTGGCGGCGTCCTGATGGTCGGGTTCCGTCGGGGAGCACCTCGTAGTTCAAGTCCCCAAGGCGGCGGATGACCTTGTAGGGTCCGAAGTTAATTCGTGACAATATTGCTTTGCTCTGTCGCGAACTGTTTAAACATTTGTGGAGGGCGGAAAAGCGTTTCTTGTGATTTCAAATAAATTTTCAGATAACTGGCAACCATGATTTTAAGCCACAATATGGCCAAGTGTCGTTACTCTAAATAAGTGTAAGCTACGCTTACACTAAATAAGCGTAGCTTATCTAGTGGCACTATAGAAGAACATGGCATCTGAAATCTAGCTCAGTGCTGCGCTGTTCTGCCATGATCTTCCCTAGTGCCACTAAATAAGCTACGCTTCAGAGTAACGACACTTGTCAAATATTGTGGCTTAAAATCATGTTTACCAGTTATCTGAAAATTTATCTGAAATCACAGGAAACGCTTTTCAGCCCTCCACAAATGTTTAAACAGTTCGCGACAAAGCAAAGCCATATTATATGAGATTCCTAACACCGAATCTAATGCTGAGGAAGTCGCACTTTTGAATCATGACGATCGGCAGTTGCGTCTACTCTGCACAAGTACCAAAATGTCGGCGCCCACAGCAATATTGGGGAACAGAGTGCCGACCCTAAGCATAGCTCATTTAGTGGCGAGGTAAACGCTTCTGCGCGTCGAGTCAAAAGCAACAAGATGCAACCGTTTCTCACCCGTGAACTGTACCAAGGAGTTCTCTGTCCAAGCAAGTGGCGCGGCTCTACTACTCGTCCACAATCGCGCGCCCAGTGCACAGCAGCTGACAACATTGGCAACGGGTATGGCAAGAAAGGACACTTTCCGTCTGTCTGCCTGTCAGCGAAAAAGAACCACTCAAATACACAAAGCCATGTTGCACTAGAGCTATCCTCCTAAATTACGTAAGTTGAAGGCGCTGCCGGCAAGTGCAGACTAAATTCCTTTGATAAAATACAGGCTTACAAGTACCGCCAACCATTGTTGTGAAAACGCGCAAGACACGTGCGAGGAGCGGGTGCTCCGCTGCCATTCGCTTCCAAAGGCCGCTCATTTCAGTGCTGCGCCGACGGCTGCTTCCAAGGGCCGCTCGAGACACAGGCCTCGTGCACTGGCGCATTTGACGCCACTTGCAAGACAAACGCAAACACATCGAAGGGCTTTAGTCCAGACCACGCGGTGGTCCAGACAGATAAAGAGGGATCGGTGGCCAAGTGCAATAAAGAAAAAAAAAGGATCGGTGGCCGAGTGGGTTAGAGCACACCAGCTCGGAGCACGTGGAGCGAAAGCTCGCGCTGTATTACCCGGGGATCCTGGGCTCAATCCCCACCCCTGCCCGTTTCGTTCTGAATGAGCATCGTACCAGCGTGCGGTCGTGTATCACTACTGCGTGATGCACGTTAAAGACCCCAGGCTACCGGTTGAACTGCACTGGCTTAATTTCTCACCTACAGCTGGGAGACAAGTCGCCCGTTGAGGCAGACTATGTTCTAGGCTGTATAAACATACACACACACCAATTTGTTTCCAGACAGATAAGGTAGCACCGCTTCATTCCACCGTGAGATCATCACTGTTGAAAGAGGTGTTCACAACGGACAATAGCATAGTGAACTCCCGAGGTTATTATGAAGACACTAAAGTTATTTAGAGGTTCATATGATTTTGCCTAAAAATTGGAAAGGTGAAGAGAAAAAAAAAAACGAAACGTACGCCCCACCTTTGGTAGAAACGTATTTTTTACCTTTTGATGGCCCGTTTGATTTTCTTTGTAATCCACAAAATGGGAAGTGTTAAATTTACAACAAAAAAAAATTATTTCAGGCGCCAAAACGATAACGTAAAAATTCAATTTGCGTCTCAGAGTAAGCACCTGTTTGTTGGTTAAGAAAATATATTATAATTGAAAAATAATAGAAATCATGCTTCTTCTTTTGCTTTTCATATCCACTAGCAACCAAACAAGGTCTACAGAGAATGAAAATATCTGAAATAATGTTTCATAAAATAAATGTTGTTTGGATTAAGTATTTTAGCCTTCTTTGCAACTCATTCAGCTATTATTATTTTTCTTATTTCCAAATACATATTAGTAGGGTGCCTTTATGTGCGCTTTGCTTAGGGTGGACTCACATCTGGCCATTTTGTCCCACACTTTTATTTTTATTTTTTGTTCAGAAGCGCTTGAAAGAGCGTGTCCCGGCACGCGTTTGTGGCGCTGGCTGTGCTATGGCGACATTTTGTTTTCGTCGATTTATTTGTATTTTACCCGTGAGCGCGTGCTGTCGGCATCGGGTACTACAAAAGGTGGCATCGCCCTAAGCAGAAGGACAAGGCACCCTACATATTAGGGTATCTCTGTTCAACGCTGCACGATCCACCCTGCACGACCCGTGCCACACGGGCAACTCGAATGCCATTTACAACGAATGACATTTTTGTGATCGGCGAATCAGCGCAATCTGTCGCGCGTAGAATGCGCCACGCCCGGAGTGTCGCGCGCTGATTGGCCGTCCGCTCAAATGTCATTCGTTGTAAATGGCATTCGAGTTGCCCGTGTGTACCCGTGTGGCACGGGTATTAGGGTGCTTATGAGCCACGCTTGTAGCGTATGCAAGCGTTTGACCACGCGCGCTTACATAGCACACACAAAGAATAAAATCAACAAAACTCTCGCCTTCCGAGCCTTGTCAGGCCTTTCGCTATACTTCGTTTCAGCTTGGGTCCAGACGCAGCCGATGCTACAAGCGCGAGCATGCTGCCCTGAACAGTGCTTGACTGCACGAGCGCGCGTGCTTGGCAGGGACGCTGAAAGCCCGGAGCTCGCGCTTATAGCATCGGCTGCGTCTGGACCCAAGCTGAAACGAAGTATAGGAGTCTGCTGATGACTATACTTCGTTTCAGCTTGGGTCCAGACGCAGGCGATGCTACAAGCGCGAGCTCCGGGCTTCCAGCGTCCCTGCCAAGCACGCGCGCTCGTGCAATGCAAGCACTGTTCAGGGCCACACGCTCGCGCTCGTAGTATCGGCTGCATCTGGACCCAAGCTGAAACGAAGTATAGTTACAGTGCAACACGTGCTGGCGTCTGCAGTCATATATGATATAACTGCTTGAAAGGAAAAGTCTATTTTGTTTCTATCTCATGTTGAATATTTACTTCTAATTACTTATATAGAAGAGATGAGCGCGTGCAGTGCATGCACTTAGCAATGTTTATGAGAAAATCTTGTTTTTTTGCCCGTGTAGATAATTTACGCATCGCGGGAAGATTAAACTCTGAAAATGGGACGCCCGCAGTTAAAATAGCGCGCAAAATTTTGAGAGGAGGACGCGACTGTGTGTCTGGGCATTTAAACAACACAATATGCATGCCATTAATTCTTACTGTTCTTCAGAATCTGGTTCGCCAGCACTTGCAGGCATCAATATTTTCCCCGTGTCATCAAGGAACACGACCGCTCACACTGATGTAAACACATAAAACCAAAATATTCGTTTGTAAGTAGGTAGGTATTTATTTGTGCTCGTAAGTACGGGCGCCACAGAGGCATGCAGCCCATGTCTGAGAGGCCCGTATAAGGGGTGATAATAATGATGCAGTGCGATATAATGTGAGGCACTGATAATGTACAATGAGGCATCACGAGTCAGACTTGTGCCTATCTCAAATACTCTACATAGTGTATTTTAAATACTTTTTGAAGTATCTTGGTATCTTGCAAATACTTTTGATCGAGAGTATTTGATACTCTATTTTAATTACAATTCCGAGTATCTTGTACTCCTTATCTTAAATACATTTTTGACATTCCGCCATTTTCCGAGTTTTTTGGTGCGAAGTGGCTTGGGCGTGGCACGAGCAAACGTGAACATTCTTTCGAGCAACCAAATCCTATTGTTAGCTCCGATTAGCTACGGTGACTTTGATTGAGCTCGTGGAAATATCGCTTTTTTTTTGTGCTGATTGTGACTCATATTTCAGTCCGAAGTTTGTACAATGAAGGTTTTCCCCTCGCCTTCCCAAAGGGGCCTTTTGTTTCCATAGAGTTTCCCCCAAGAAATCCTCAAACAAAAGGTGTGGTTTTGCGGAAGTAAAGATGCGCCCTGAGAGCAACGCAGACCGGGAAACGACCTACGACAACAATGCAGACTTGAGTATCAAGAAAATAACAAACAGAAAAAAAATGGGAAGTGGACACAAAAAAAAACGTCATTTTTGTTTTGCTCTTTGTATATTTGACCC